>CM038674.1:103466409-103699663 GCA_021605145.1 Aegilops bicornis
GCGAAAGCTGTATATTGTTTATTCAAAAGAGACTGCAATGAAAGCAGAGCGATACAAATAGTGCGATAAGCAAGGAACGGGACTTTTGACATGTCCTCCGTGGGTAAGCTTATGGATTTTATGTAAAACAGGTATACTGCTCGTAATAGAGACCACCTGGACACTCGGCGTAGCTTTCCACTTCCCTGGCTGTTGCATCGTGAGTTCGGCGATTCTAATGCCGGACAGTGCTTCTTTGAGAACGGAGTCCTGAAAGTAAGAAAAAAAGAAAATAAAAAAAGAATGACACATTCGGGAGCCCCTAGTGCGGTTAAGCCGCATGTTGGGCATGCCATGGTCGTTCCCTTATGCCCATGGTATTTCCAGAGCGTAGTTATGTACGCGTAGTACTGGTTTCGCAATTTTGCGAGGGTTGGGGTTGGGGCCGCATTGCTACGCGTGTTCGGAACGTGCCAGGCGGTCTTGTTGTAGGTTACTCCGGGCGTGCTTGACTGTGTCCGGTTGTTTATTGGCCGGACTGGAGAATTGCCTTGAGAGGCTGCTTTGCACTTCTGCCGCAAGGGCCGCCGTATGCTCCTCCGTTCGGAGAGAGCGTTCAGTATTTCCATTGACCGTAATTACTCCTCGAGGGCCTGGCATCTTGAGCTTGAGGTACGCGTAGTGCGGTACCGCATTGAACTTTGCGAATGCGGTTCGTCCGGCAAAGGCGTGATAGCCGCCATGAACGGGACTATGTCGAAGATTAACTCCTCGCTCCGGAAATTATCCGGGATCCAAGACCACTTCGATTAATCGAGCCTGTCTGATTGGCCTCTACACTGGTATGACGCCTTTAAAGGTCGTCTTTGTGGGTTTAATCCTTGAGGGGTCTATACCCATTTTGCGCACTGTATCCTGATAAAGCAGGTTCAGGCTGCTGCCGCCGTCCATCAGGACTCTGATGAGGTGAAATCCATCGATGATTGGGTCGAGAACCAATGCGGCGAAACCGCCATGACAGATGCTAGTGGGGTGGTCCCTTCGATCAAAAGTGATCGGGCAGGAAGACCACGGGTTGAACTTTGGGGCGACTGGCTCCATCGCATATACGTCCCTTAGTGCATGCTTCCGCTCCCTTTTGGATATGTGGGTTGCGTATATCATGTTCACCGTCCGCACTTGTGGGGGGAAGCCCTTCTGTCCTCTGTTGTTCGACGGCCGGGGCTCCTCCTCGTCATCGCTATGCAGCCCCTTGTCATTGTTTTTGGCGTTTAACTTGCCTGCCTGCTTGAACACCCAACAATCCTGTTGGTGTGGTTGGCTGGTTTTTCGGGGTGCCGTGTATCCGCACGAGCGATCAAGTATTCGGTCCAAGTTGGACGGGCCTGGTGTTTCTCTTGAATGGCTTTTTCCACGACCGGGTTTAGAGCCTCGATCCGCATTGACTATCGTATCCTCAGCATTATCCCGCACGCGCGGCGATTGTGCTTATTGCGGCGCGACCGCCATTGCTGTCCTTGGTATCCGAACTACCGGGGTTTTTGGTCAAGTTGTTACTTGAGCTAGCCGGCTGTCCTCTCCGCAGAAGCGGGTCATGAGTGTGGTGAGGGCTGCCATGGATTTCGCTTTTCCGCCCTAGGTGTCGGGCCAGCCACTCGTCATGGATGTTGTGTTTGAAGGCCGCTAGTGCCTCTGCATCCGGACAATCGACGATTTGGTTTTTCTTTGTTAGGAACCGTGTCCGTAATTGTCCGGACGATTCCTCCGCTGCTGAATTATATGGCTAAGGTCATCGGCGCCCGGTGGTCGCACATATGTGCCCCGGAAGTTGTCGAGGAATGCGGCTTCCGTGTCTTTCCCAACAACCGATTGACTCACCGGCAAGCTGTTGAGCCAATGCCGAGCTGGTCCTTTAAGCTTGAGTGGGAGGTATTTGATGGCGTGTAGATCATCACCGCGGGCCATGTGGATATGAAGGAGATAGTCCTCGATCCAAACCGCAGGATCTGTTGTGCCATCATATGATTCGATATCTACGGGTTTAAAACCCCCAGGGATTTGATGATCCATTACTTCATCTGTGAAGCATAGTGGGTGTGCGACGCCTCTGTATTGGGCTATATCACGACGTAGCTCAAGTGAGCTTTGTCTCATCGTGGTTCGCCCGGCGGAGTTCTTTGTATCCGGCGTGACGGTTGTCGTCACGTGTCGTGGGGCGCCCACGCAATCCGTAGATCGATCTTGTTTGCCTTGCCTTGTCCTCCAATATATCTCGCAAGTCCGGCGCATTTTCCCGTGCCTTGGTACTTTTTGAGCGGCGTCTGGGTGCGGCTTGAGTGAAGGGCCGAGAGGCCTCTCTGTCGCGGCCACGAGGTGGCCGGTGGGCTGCTCCGTATGCTGGTGATGTAGGTGCTTCCTACTCTAATCGGGGTAGCAGCCTGAGTTTTGGGTAGCTCTTGGAGGGGCGTTCGAGTTCGTAATCTTCGGCTGCAAGGACTTCAGTCCATCTGCCAGCTAGCAGGTCTTGATCAGCTCTAAGTCGTTGCTTTCTTGAGGCTGCTTGCCGTGACCATAAGCCCGCGCTTAAAACGCTCTTGTTCGACGGGATCCTCGTGCACGACAAATTGCTGTCGCCGAGGCTTGCCTCGTCTTCGGAGGGAGGCATATAATTATCGTCCTCTACCTCTTTGCCTGCCGCTCTATCATGCGGACTGGCTTCTCCGTCCTCCTGTGTTGAATCCTGCTGGAGGAGGTTGTCTTCGGCACTGTCCGGGGTGTTATTATCTCCCGTGCCGGGATCATCGTTTTTGCTGTGGCGGGATTTAGAGCGGCGCCGCTGACGCCGACGCTTAGGCTGTTTCTTGGAGGGGTCATCCTCCGCTGTTCCATCGCCATTCCCATCTTTTGGGACGTCCACCATGTATATGTCGTATGACGAGGTGGCCTTCCGATGCCAATGGGCGCTAGTTCTTGGTCGTCTCCGGCATCTCGTCCATACCGTCGATGTCTTCGGAGTCAAAGTCGAGCATGTCGGTTAAATCATCGACAGTGGCTACGAAGTGGGTGGTGGGTGGGCCTTGAATTTCTTCATCGTCCGCATCCCAACCTTCCTGACCATAGTTCGGCCAGGGCTCTCCTGATAAAGCGAGAGACTTTAGTGAGTTCGGGATATCGCCGAAGGGCGAAAAGTGCCGAAGATGTCCGCGCGGTGAACTCCATAACCGGGCGCCCAATCGGATTCGACCGCGGGCGCGGAAGGTTCGGAGTCCGGAGAGGAGTCCGGCACCTTGGAGTCACGAGCTTCGCAAAGGACAGGGATGGTGTTCGGCTCGATCGCCGTAGAGATCGTAACCCCCGAGGTGGTGTCCAGCCACTCGTCCTCGGTCGGCGGAGTCGGCTCCGAACTAAAGGTCGGGCCGGGCTCGCGCCAACCTCAAAACCGTTGTGGCGGAGCTAGATCATGCCCATCGAGACAGTGCGGCGCGCTCGGCTGTGGCTCGAATCCGTCGAAGATCAAGTCTCCGCAAATGTCGGCCGTGTAGTTCAAACTCCCGAATCTGACCTGATGGCTAGGGGCGTAGCTTTCGATCTGCTCCAGATGGCCTAGCAAATTGGCCCGTAGTGCAAAGCCGCCGAATACGAAGATCTGTCCGGGGAGAAAAGTCTCACCCTGGACCGCGTCGTTGTTGATGATCGAAGGAGCCATTGGGCCTATAAGTGGACGCATACGTAGGAACTCTCAATGAAAGCACCAATGTCGGTGTCAAACCGGCGGATCTCGGGTAGGGGGTCCCGAACTGTGCGTCTAGGCGGATGGTAACAAGAGACAAGGGACACGATGTTTTTACCCAGGTTCGGGCCCTCTCGATGGAGGTAAAACCCTACTCCTGCTTGATTATTTTGATGATATGGGTAGTACAAGAGTAGATCTACCACGAGATCGAGAGGCTAAACCCTAGAAGCTAGCCTATGGTATGATTGTTGTTCGCCCCACGGACTAAAACCCTTCGGTTTATATAGACACCGAATAGGGTTAGGGTTACACAGTCGGTTACAATGATAGGAGATCTACATATCCAGACGCCAAGCTTGCCTTCCACGCCAAGGAAAGTCCTATCCGGACACGGGACGAAGTCTTCAATCTTCTATCTTCATAGTCCAGGAGTCCGGCCAAAGGTGATAGTTCGGCTATCCGGACACCCCATAATCCAGGACTCCCTCAGCAGGAGTTTGGGATCCAGCAACTTTGGAAGCAATAGCGTGTCGCGAAGCCGTGGCTTTGGCAGAAGATCTCAACCAACATAGCTACATCGTGGCATCCGATTGCAAGCAAGTTGTTGAAGATCTAGCTAAGGGAAGCCAAGGACAGTATGGAGTTGTAATCAGAGAAATCAGAAGCAGAGTCCCACCCACTAGTAAATTTATTTTCGAAGGTCGTGAGGCGAATGTTGAAGCCCACAAGTTAGCTAAATACGCTTTGTCGTTACTTCCTGGGCGTCATGTGTGGCTTGGCCAGCCACATGACCAAACTTGTATCCCACCTTCTGTGGACTTTGAGTAATAAAAGGCTTTTACCCCTCAAAAAAAGGAGTCATTGCGTGGCAGATATTATGACAAACGTTTGCTCGACATTTTTCCCCAAAGAAAATTATAAAAGGGTTGGACTTAGCAATTCTAAAGTAAAAAGGCCGCATGAAAATGGTGTGTAGGAAAAATTGAGGTCTTTTATGCTACCTACTCCCTTCGTCCGAAAAAGTATGTCCCAATCTTGTTCCTCGAATTGAAGTATCTAGCACTAACTTGGTGCTACATACATCCATTTAAGGGACAAACTTTTTTGGACGAAGGGAGTATCAGATAAGCCCTCTAACAAAATTGAATTCTACAATATTTTTTATCAATTTTGTTTGATTTAAAGAGGACCGTGTTGTGTTATACTCCCTTTGTAAAAAAATATAAGAGTATTTAGATCACTAAAAGTAACCAAAACGCTCTTATATTTGTTTACGGAGGGAGTACATCACATACACCGACTCCACTGCTCCCTGCTCCTATGCTATCCCATGCGTGTTGGAAAATTTCAGTGGATTTTGGCCTCAAATCAAAGTTTTGTGTCTCTTAAAAATACTCCGCGATAATCAGCTGGTCTTGGTTGCCACAATCATGCATGCTTACTTAAACAATAATACTCATCACAGTACTTTGATTATTTGGCCATCTATGGTTCATAATCGCTTCCTCGACATGTTCAAAATACGATATTCATTTGCATGTCACCTTTTTTCACGCATGCAAAAAGTAAAACCACCTTGAGAAAAAAACACACACACACACACTTGCCTCATGCTTGGAAACACTTCTCGACCACCGACATTATTAGATGTCAAGGCCTTGTATCATATACATAGGATTGAGAATCAACAACCCCATGGTAACAACGAAAGATAGCATGTCGTTGTTGGTTACGTGTTGAGAGGAGCATGACTAAACTACAGAGTGAGAGCCAACGGTTCACAAGATTCCCAAAACACATGGATATGCAAAACATAGGAATTGGATATCGTGATATGTGTTGCTATATTCATGAACATGTTGTTGAATTACCAGTAGGACCAGCGGCATATTCGTTGAAAAGAACTTACATGTGGTTGGACTCAATGAAAAATATCCTTTGAAAATGCATGTAAAATACTCCCTCCGTCCAAAATAAGTGTCTCAACTTTGTACTAAATTTAGTGGATGGAAGGAGTTGATCATAAGGGAAACTCATGACCACTTTTAGCCCGCATGAATATAGAAGTGTATCCACAAAAAACACAAGATATGACTGAAAAATTGTATGCACAAAACAGATGAATTAAAAAGACGCACGGATTTTGTAAACTTAGGTGCTTGATTGATATAATTTTTTTCAAAATCACATAAAATTCTAATAAACACAAACAAATTGAACTTAAACCGCCTCCAAAGGCATACTCCCGCACTTATTTAGAAGGCTCGCACATATTTCTCGACCATCAATTGAACCAACATTACAAGTTATATGTCATAAAAATATTCCAAGAGAAACTTTATTTGAATACGAATTCAGTTATATATATTCTTTGTTTGGCATGTAACTTGTTTTGGTTGGTCAAAATGATGATCTGAAAATACACCCAAGCCTTATAAAACCAAAAGAGAGGAAGTAATCAAGATGTTATTATGTCGCTAAAGACAGTCGTCTCATTCACTGCATGTACAATTTCTAAAAAGCGAATAAGTGGTTCAATTGGATTGCAGAGTTTTGGTTACCTTTCCCTGGAAACTAGGATTGAAGGAAAAGTTGATCAGTTTCTGAATAATGACAGTAAATATAATTTTTCTACCCCTCCTCCCCCCCACCCCCCGGCCCGGCACACACCTTAAAATTCTGAACCAAATATGCTCTAACTGCAAAGAACTAGCAAGACTTTGAGTTTATAGGTGGAAGTTTATTCAGGGTCTAGGCTTGAGAAGCTGGTTATTTGTCCTAACCCATGTTTGGTGTGTAGCGGAAAATAGTAGTATGAATCTGAGAGAAAGGTTTCTCAAACTTTCATTTCATACCACTGATTCCCACCTAACCAAACATGATATAGGTTTACCGAAAAAGGTACCCCCTTCCCCCGCTTTATATTATAAAGCAATCATCATCACATACATCTGAGTGAGCCGAGCACACACACGCCACCACGACACACAACAAACACACCCAAGGCTAGATACAAAGGTGCCGAGCACCATCACACCCCTCAGACACAACCAAGCCAACAAAATATGAGCTACGAAGAACCACTTGGAGCCACCGAGGGAGTGAGACGGACCATGACGAAGTAAGGACTCCAAGACGGTGCCTCCCAGAAGGGTACGACCACGGATAGCCGCCATCGTCCGATCCGCATTCAAGTTTTCACCCGGAGCGACGCAGGGGGTGGGAGCACCGTGACAGAGCCTTCAAGAAGAATACGACGTCCACGGACGCCGCCACCGACGGCCAGAAAAGGACTGGGCAAGTGATGAACCCCGGTGCTCGCACCCCGCCGACACACCCCTGCTCCGCCAAACACCCGCAGCCACATCCCCCGTGAAACCATGGCTGCCCGCCTGCACCTGAGATGCACATTCTGCCCCCGAACGTCACGCCTCCCGCCGCCAGGGCCGTCGCCAACATCCAGACACCCCGAAGACCATCCAAAGAGATCAATTTTGCACCAAAGGAGCACCACCGACCGACGAACCACAACATACATCCTGCCTTGAACATCGCCGGAGCTGCGGCAGGCAGCACGCGGCTGGGGAAAGGGGGAGGTGGGGGAGCGGACGCATCCGGACCGGCACACCCCTGTGCCAGTGACGGGGGCCCGAGCACGTCGACGCCACCCATCCCTCCAACGAGCCTTCCCACCGGACACACCCCTATGCCGCCCCATCTCAGCGGCCGGCGCAACACCGCGCAAGGCCACCGACGCAAACCCGGCCACCGGCAAGGGGGTCCCAAGTACAGCCGCCGAACGCCAAGAATACTCACCGGGGAGCCCATCTGCCGTGCCGCCATCGTCCAGCCGGCGGGACGACTGGATTCTGACCAGCACGCCCACCTGCCACCGCCGTTGCGCTTCCATCACCACCAGCCGAGGCCACGGTAGGGGCGGATGCCCGCAGCCCGCGCCGTCCGCGGCCCTCGCCGGCTGGACCCAGATCTGGCCGAACGCCGCGCACCACCTATGTTGCAGCCCCTTCACGCCGCCGCCCACAACTCGCCTCGCCACCGCCAGCTGCTGCCGCCGCGCCCCGAGCGAAAGTCGCTCCACCGCCCGATCCGGAGGCCGACTCTGGGACCAAGAGGAAGGAGAGGGCCGCCGATCAAGCCGGGCTTTGCCCGCCAAGATGCCGAGGCGAGCGAGGGTGAGGCTTGAGGAAGGGGCGGCGCTAGGGTTTTCCCTCGACGCTTCATGAGCGCCAGCGGGAAGTAGGGGGTTTCAGTCGATATAGGTTCATGAAAAAGAGAAAGATGAAAGAAGGCAAACCATCAAGTCATAAAAAATCGAGGTAAAAAAACCAAACCAAAGAAACTAGGAAAACGATTTATTTTACGGGAATGTTAAAAATCTGATATCGGAATCAAATCTGACGTTCGGGATTGGCGAATTACGTTGTCATGAGCATGTCAATTTTCTTCAGCAGGCATGATTTGCCATTCCTGGGTCAGATTTGTCATTCTTAAAATCCTGGGTCAGATTTGTCATCCTTAAAAATCCGACGTCAGATTTGTAGCGAATTATTTTATCCGCTGCAAAATATATAAATGCACATTTTTCTTTTCTATTCAGAACTTATCGAACAAGAAGAGGAGAAGTTACTAATACCGTCGGACGTAGTAAGATTGAAGTGAATTCGGATAGCGTGGAGGTGATGAATGCGTTGAGCCAAGGCTACTCTTCTTCAGTCGCTTCATCCATTATAAACGACTGTTATTTCATGTCATTAGGTTTTTCTCATTTCATTTATGATCATTGTAATAGGGAACGTAATCGAGTAGCTCATGAACTAGCAAGGTTAGCTTGGTTTTCTTCTCCGAGGGTTTGGATGGATAACGCCCCTGATGAGGTTATTCCTTTACTTGTAAACGATGTTACTTTACTTATGAATGAATAAAGGAGAAGAAGTTTATCAAAAAAAAGAGGAGAAGTTGCTTCCCCACGTCTCAGCCCAGAACTCCAAGCAGCGAAAGGAAGGAAGGAGGCATATCCCCATCTCCCACCGACCATTGACATTCGCGCCCGGCCGCCGCCGGACCAACCGCCGCTCCCCTCCCTCCCGCGGGATCCCGCCGGCGATGGGCTTCGTCCGCCGGATCGCCGGCATCTTCGGCGGCTCCAGGGACGACGCCGACCACCACCACGACGCCGGCGGCGGCGGCGGCGGCGGGGACGTCCCGCACGAGAAGGTGGCCGCCGCCGCGGCGGCGGCCGCCTCCGGGCACGCTACTAGGCGCGGATTCAGCGTGCAGGTGCCCGTGCCGGTCGACCGGCCGGCGGCCGGGCCCGTGCTGGCGCCCTGCCCCGCGGGAGACGGCGGCGTCCAGGTATGCCGGATTGCAACTGCAACCCCCCTGTACTACGCGGTGACGTGCGTGCTGCCAGTAGTTCCGCTGCTCCTCGTAGTTCTTGTATATTCACTAGCGCGTGAGATCTTGGTAGAGCTCTTACTTTTTTTTTTTAATCTTTCTACTGTACTGCTAGTTGAAATGTATGATTGCTCGCCGAATCGCTGAGTTCGAGCAGTAGCTCAGATGGTGGGAATCTTGTCCTGTGATTAGATGGCGGCGCCTTGGACGAATCCAATCTTGGCTGACGTCTGCCTCAGTTTTGTACTGCTTTGTAGCTTCATGCCGTGGGTTTGCTTTGCGTGCTTATGCAAACTTTAGGTTTTAGGGCGTCTGTTCTCCTTTTCTCCTTTTCTGACAATTGCAGTGCGCTGTACGTTTTTAGAATTTGGTATTGGCAGGCGACTATGGATACTAGCTCCTGGTCCTGGTGCTGCAGTTTTTTCCCCCATCAATTTCAGGTTGTGCGGGCGTAGGTTCCTTAATGCAACTTTGTGAAGATTATATTTAATCCACCACCAAAAGATGTTTCCTTCTTGGTCATGACATTGGGCAACGTAGCTAGTCGGTTTAGCACAGTGATGCCTTTTTTAACTGCAATAGAGGGAAGCTGCAACATGGTTAAGAAATGACGCCAACATATTTTGCTAGTCACTCAAAAGAGGGGAGCTTTACCATGTATTGGTGAACTTTGTACCTGACTGTCACGGAGGGTTTGGAAAGGAGCTCACCCAGAAAATAAGCAATGTGGATCATTCGTGTTAAAACATATGTTGTTCATTTAGGGCCATACAATGTGTCTGATAGATTATGATGTGCATGGGGTTTACACTGAGATTTTTGTTATTAGAAGGTAGGATATTGTGCCATCGGTCGGATGCATGAGGAAGTATATGACTTCATCACTTCAAAACTTAGTTTGAGATACCAATTGTTTAGAACATATTAAGGCAGGTGTATATCTTTAGAGTACAAATTCATTTGGTTATTGATCAATTATGTAGCCACTCTTCTAATTCTCATGTTTATTAATCAATTATGTAGCCACTCTTCTACAAGCTTAACTCGTTTCATCTGATTGCCTGTTTCTTTTTCTAGTTTATTATACTTATTTTAATCTGGCAGGCATACTTTATCATGTTTTAGAGATACCAGCAGGGACCTCTGTCCATTCATTAAGTAAAGATTAAATTTTGTTACAAACACATCCACTTACATGGCTTGCAGACTACTACTCAAAAGAGAAACAATGGGCGCCGGCCGCACCTACATGGCCACATTCTGAGGTAGCACCATTGACCATTGTATAGGTGCACCTTGTCCCCCAGCTCACCATACATGCAGGCCCACGAAACATGGCTACTAGCATCATCTAACTGCCCACAATGACTAAATGAAAACCCGAGAAACCAACCCATTGACGAGGACTACCACTACAAATTCTATGCTAATGACACAAAGCACTGAGTGGCATCTATCAGGTAGTTGTGGTTGCCTTCCCCTTGGCGGTAACCTTCTTGTTTTTATTCTTGTTCACGTTCTCCGCATTCTTCATACGGCGTTCTAGCACCGTGAATCCGTGATGGACCAAGTTGGCAATGGACTCTTGAAATTGAAGTCCACATTTTCTATGAGGCCTGCACAACTCTTTTTTTTTCTCCAAGCTTTGGCTTCATGTCCCAAAGAACACATGTCCACGCAAATAACACCTTCTCCTCAGACTTGCTCTTGTTTCTAAAACCTTCCTTCTGCTTCTGCTTGATGTGACTGCTTCAGTGGGGTGTGTTGGTACCATGCCCATGCTGGCCTCCATAGGCACCTGCTTAGAAACAGGACCACATCTTGGTTTAGCAAGAATTGGCACCAGCACTGGCCTAAGATCATGGCCAAGAAGTCACTGAGCTTGCCACGGAAGCTTGTACTGCGTAAGTAACAACACATCTGCAGGGCATCTTTGTCCATAGGCTGCTCAATGAGCGGCCTGGATGTCAGCTTAGCTAAGCATTTTTTGGAATTCGAGTCCTTTTGCTTTTGGTACTTATCCAAGTTCAGTAGTGATTGAAAATTACCAGCTCTAGGTCCTAGCTAATGGAATTGCTCATCTGGTGGTCACTGTTGACTTGTTGGTTTAGGTGTTTTTCTAGTGCCTGTAAGAATTGTGCAATTGATACTCCACCAATACTTTTTTGATAATGGCAAGGGCCAAAAGGGATAATTAACTCATGATGAGTTTACCCGTTTTGTTTTCTTGGTATTCAATGTTAGTTTAAAAAATGCTGAGCGTTGATAGTTTTTATGAAATTATGGTCTATTTAACTCAAAAGCACAATTTTAGTTGTCTATTCAGTATGTTGTTGTCCTTCAGTACGTTGTCGTCCTATTTCTCTTTTAAGAGTCACTTCGGGATGTGAATCCTTTTAGTCTGATTAGATCTGGTATGACCATTTAGCCTACTCTATCATCGAATTTGACTCTGTTATTATATTAGATCTGGTATGACCATTTAGCCTACTCTATCATAGGATTTGACTCTGGTATTATGTGATGTGCAATGTGTTATACGGAATTAGACCTTTTGGTTCTGATTTTGGTAGTGTTTAGTCTGGGAACGCCCCTTGTTTGATCCTTGAGCAGTTACTGGTGATGTGCCACAGTAATCCCAGGATAGAGATGCACCTTACAGTGCCTAGTGCAAATAGAGCTGTTCCCCTGTTTTTTGTTAAAAATGTTTTTTTTGCTGCAAATACGATATCATCGTTTTGTTATGCATAATTTATGTGATTGTCTATGGTATTGGATAGCGGATATGAGTTAGCCTGGAGCCCTGGAGAGTGCACTCTTCTTGCACTAGAGTGTACACAAATGCATAATGTACAGAATTTCCCAAATCCATCACTGAGTGGTGCCTAGACACTTCTCTGAAGTTTGATGTGGACTTGGAAATCTGGCTGCTGCTACGATTACTGATGGTTGATATAACTTCTACCAATATGAGTTTGGATATGCATCATATGTCATTCAAGTGATCATGTCCATTTTAAGCATAAAGGCCACACATGTGGTTTAATAATTTGTTATCTGCCCAGGTCTGACATTGGATCAAGGGCCACAGTTATTATTATTCTAATATACCTTATTCTGCAAGTTACATAAAATATTTGTGGTATTGAACGCCAGGAATTTGAAGATAGCATTCAGGGATTACTGATCACCAAATCTGTTGTAGGACACCAGACTAGCTTTGTGTGCGTGCATGTGTGAGCGCTTGCTCTGTGAGTTGGTGCATGGGTGGGTGGGAAGATCTTAAGAAGAGTGTATGTGGAGCATTCTGTGTGTTGCACAAGCCCATGGTTTTTCTGTACACTGTAGCTACCAAATTTAGTGTTACTTGCCTACTCTTGACGAGCAAATGACAAAACACATCACCGTTTTCTCTAGTGATGCAATACGGGATGTCAGTTGTTACCCATCAATTCTTCTTTTTTTTTGGATGGTTGTGTGGTATCAACACATTAAAATGTTTGTGTCGTATCATGGAAAATGTGAAATTCCTGCGATGTTGTAAGCTACCTGAGATTTTGCTGTTTCCATCGTGTTGTTTGAATACGAATTTATTCATGCCATGTCTTGATCCAACCAGGGCTTCCGGTGGTATACAAGGAGGTTAAGGATTGACGAAGACGGCGACGTCGCTGACGAGTTCTTGGACGAGGTCCTCCCCGAAAGCTCGAACAACAACGACACTAGCCCAGCTGGAAGGTTCCAGGTGAAATACAACACGAGACCAACCGCTCTAGCGATGAGGAAGCAAACGGTCGCCGTAGACGGCGACATCCGCCATTGTGTGGAGCATCAAGGGCAGCTCCAGTGGGTGTGAGGGTGTAAGCGCAAGCCTGGGTTCTAGCGCGCCTTCGGCTGCCGCATCGAGAACTGTCATCCACTCCCCTTCCGGCCCGAGGAGCAAAGGAGCTTTACCTTGTGCCCCTCACCGTCTGGAGCCTCCGAGGAGTGGATCTGGTTTGCACCATTCTCAGTTGAGTGTGTTGGGACCAGGCCTGGTTTCATGGCTGATCAGATCCCTTGTACCACTATTAGTAGCTGTACATTGTTGAACAGTGAGAGGAAAGCAGACAAAGCTGAATTGTTGAAGGGGAGACGTGTACTTTCAAATAGAGCAACCAACTAAACCCTTGAACTGAAGGGCTGATGACATTGTGCGAGATCCGTTCTTTTGCCTGCTGTTCTCGGTCTTTTTTTTTCCATCTAGGATCCGTCATGCTGGATTATAAATTTATGATGATCTGTTTACACAGTCAACTTTGTGCGATAATCATATTTACAATATAGACTACCATTACCTACAACCACAAAGATTTTGTTCGTCGACTGTAATGTGATGTTGATTTGAATTTATATACATCCCTGTGCTTGAAGCATTGTTTGTTTTGATTGTATAATACAGTAGAAACAGCAAAAGAAGGGTCTTTCCAATGAGTTTTAGTCAACAAAAAAAAAATCCTATCAAATATAATCCTCGACCATAAACCCTGATTCCTCGAGACCCCTGCATTGCTTTCAGGCATTCGTCGTGGTCAGTGCAATGATCTTCAAGAATAAAGGGGTGTGATGAATGTGATCTTGAGTAGGAAAGATTTTGTGAATTCCTCTATTTAAGGTCCAACAAACCATGACACGCAATCATACATCCTTTTTTCTTTGGGTTATTCCGCACTCTTAGGACCCTCACTCATTCAACAAGTTGCTCTTATAAAAATCTAGATTTATCTCCATCCCTTTACAATGAAAAAACTCATGTGAAATATAATCCTAAACCTTAAACCCTGATTTCTTGAGAACCCGGCCACTACACAACTTTCATATGTCTACTGCCGCCGGAGCCATAATTTCGCAAAATCCTACGTGCTTCGATTAGAAGATTCGATCCCTGACACGACAATTGTACATCCTTCTTTCTTCGGTTTCCATACTATTAGGACCCTCACTCATTCCGCAAGTTGCTCTTATAAAAATCTAAAATTTATCTCCATCCTTTTGCATTATTAAGGATTCATAATTGGCATGACATGGCCTCACAATTCATCACAAAGAAATGATTAATTACTCCTAGTTGAGAGAAAGAGAGTGAGGGAGAGGATATGGGCAGGCCAGCATGGCGCCGGCGACGGTTGTTGCCGCCGCAGCATCCATCCAAGTGGGCCACTCCCGGCCTATCCATCCATCTACCCAGCCAGTCGCCGCGGCTCACGCCGTACCCGCCCGTGGACCCGGCCCACCAATCACCGCCCGCCTGGACCGCGGGCCCCGCGCGCCAGCGGCCCGTCCCCGCGTCCTCTCGCCCGCCGTCCGTCGTGAACCCGGTCCACGCAGTCGCCCCCCGCGGAGCTTCCATCTCTTCTTCCTCGATCCCTCCTCCCTCCCAATCCCTCCTCCTCCTCCACCCCCTCCCTCCCTCCCCGCCGCCGCGCATTTGCTGGTTTCGGCGGGGGCTGCTCCTCTGCACGCGTGGGTGGCGGCGCCCTCGCCGGCGTCGCGTCGCGCCGGCCCCCCAAATCTCCGGCGAGCCGCTCGCGCCCCAAGCCCGAGCCCGGTGAGGCCTGCTGGTAATTTTTGAAACACTCGGAAGGGTTACCTGATGCATCACTCGCATTGGACGAGAGACCCGCGGATTTCTGATCTCTGGGGGGGTTTGAAGCCGTGGCGCCGGATGGACGTGGCTCCGGCTCTGCGCCCGAATCGGCTAGGGTTAGTTAGATAGGGTTCGGCGGTTCGTCAGAATTTTAGCTGGCGTGGGTTCCTGTGGTGGTGCTGCGTAATGCGCCTTGGAGTCGTCTTGAGGTTCAGTGTGATTTCCATGTTATCGCTCTAGCTTACTGCTCGATTGGACGCCGGGGGATCACCAGACGAGTGGAATCTTGTTCTGCCTGCGAAATTCTCGAGCCTCTCGAGCCTATGATGATGAAACTTGCTCTTTACTTGCTGCTAAAAATGTTTGATTTCCTTTGTGCTGCAGCTCTAGGTTTTACTGCCACCCAGAGTTATCGATATACTGGTTTTGATATGGAGTGATTGGTGGAGCTGGTCGTCCGGAAGCTCTGCTGGTGAATCCGATGGGGAGCAATGATCCCAGCACGCCGCCTAAGGCTTCGAAGCCACCAGAACAGGTGCCTGATTGCACAACGTCTTCATCTTTTCCAATGAATGGATTGTCTTGTGGTGCTTAGTTTGGTTCTGACCGTTCGCTTGAAAAGATAAAATTGATTGTTTTTTTGGTGCTCCTTCCCGTGTTTCCGTGTATGTAGCTTGGATGTGTCGCAAGCACTTAATGGTACTTAGAATGATGATTTATTAAAACGACCGTAACTTTGTTACACCCAAATTGGAAGACACTTTGAATAAGTATTGTACTCCCTCTGTAAAGAAATGTAAGAGCGTTTAGATTACTACTCTAGTGATCTAAACACTCTTATATTTCTTTACGGAGGGAGTATGATATAAATTATAGCAGAAGTGCACATGTCCTTACTACTCAGATTATCATGGTTTGGCTGGCTCAAGAATGTTGATGCCTTGCAAATCTTGTTTTTGTAATTGAAGTGCGTAGATCTGTTCAAGCAGTGGCACTGATAGACCCCTTAACTTCTTAGTAAATATCAAGGAACCCAATCTCTGGGGCACTAGTCACGCAATACCCCAACCTTTGGAAATTTTACCACACAAATTCTGTCTTTCATGGAACTAACCACAAAAACTGACAGGCATGGCCCACATGGCAAGGAGATAGGTCATTAATGGAGCTAAGGTTAGGTTTATAAAAAAATTGGAGTTTTGCAAGGGAATAAAATGGAATAGGTGCTGCAAATGGTACTGTTTAGTTTGATTAGTTCATTCTGCCAGGAATTTTGCGGTGAGTTTTGCGGTGAATGTCCTGTGCGGGAGCGCCAAAATTTGTAGTTACGTGATAAAATTTCAAGGGGGGGGGGGTGTTGTGCGACTAGTGCTCCAGTTCTGGGGTTCGTTGATAGTTAGTTACTCTGAAATTTTATATATCTTGGTTCAATTAAAACCCGATCCCACAGCTTGTCAGTCTAATCGCCATTGTTTTGAACCAACATTTAACAGCATGGACTGCATTACTGAAAGATATTTTGGCTACTTCAGTTCTAGTTACCTAGGCTAGTCTTATGCTGACGGAAGGAAATACCTGTTGGATCAAAATACAAATTCCCTGTTTCTGTTGTAATAAACATTCTCTTTTTACTAATCCCATTTTGGGTTCTTACTTTCCTATTCTCAGGAGCAACCTCCAGCTACTACCTCTGGCACTACAGCTCCAGTTTACCCTGAATGGCCCGGCTTTCAGGTTATTCTATGATTTTTCTACCAATGAAGATGGATGTGCTTTTATTTTACTAAATCAATTATGTTATTTAGTGTTTTCATTGACTTTATTATCTTGTAAATCTTGGCAGGGCTACCCAGCGATGCCACCACATGGGTTTTTCCCCCCTCCTGTTGCTGCAGGCCAGGCTCATCCATACATGTGGGGAGCTCAGGTGCCCTCTATAGGAACTTTGTCCCTTTTCCTCATAAATCTCTGTTCAGCTTAGAGCAAGACCGGCAAAGTATGAATTTGTGCTATTTGGAATCTTGGTCTCTATTATTAGGGACTGTTCATCTGATCCTACCTCAGTTGATGTCTGCCTCAGCTTGGATTTGGGATCTTTCCTGCTTTGTTGATAGACCATTTATAGTTCTTATCACATGTGCTTCTCTTCTCGATATTATTAAAAAGGTCTCTCCAATATTATTTACTTAGCGATAAAGAATTCTATAAGAGGAAGAAAGGGGTGAAAGTTAGGCAGGTGGCGGTTTGCATTAACTGTAAAATCATGTTTATATGTAGGCATGTGCTTTTGTATGTAAACCTAAAAATATGGACCTGTTAATTGCAGCATATGGTGCCACCTTACGGGACACCACCACCCCTATATGATGTATCCACCAGGAACAGTATATGCCCATCCGACTACTCCTGTATGAACTTTTGTACCTGACAAGTGTAATCTACAAAGCTATCTTCCTATTCGCACACCATATGTATCCAATTTTACTGACATGCTCGTACGAATCAATAACTACTTGTACAGGGTGTGCATCCATTTCATTATCCTATGCAAACAAATGGAAATCCTGAACCTGCTGTAAGTAATAATCTCTTTGTTTTTTTTTCTGATTGTCACTAGTTGTTCATGCAAATTTCGACATGTCTTTCAGGGAGCTCAGGGAGCTGCACCAGGTGCTGCAGAAACGAATGGTAAGTCTTGTCCAAGATCAGTGTTAAGGTTATTTAAGCTTGGGAATCAAGTTTAGATCTCTGTTCATAATTTCAGGGAAAAATGAGCCTGGCAAAACATCAGGTCCATCTGCCAATGGGGTTACGTCCAACAGGTTTTTGTTAGCAATGTGTGGTAATTACAAGTTTCTTTAGTTCCAAAACAACTAATTATAGGGCACCTTCAACCTGCAGTGAAAGCGGAAGTGATAGTGAGAGTGAAGGAAGTGATGCCAATTCTCAAAATGTGAGTTTGATATTTTGATATTACTTTGCACATCATATCTTTTATTTGGTTTAAGTTTCAACTTTCTCTTGACTCGTGGACTAATTTTGTTGCAACAGGATTCACATTCAAAGGAGAATGATGTAAATGAAAATGGTAGGCATTTGAGGGCTTATTTATAGTTTTATGATAGATAAAGTGGACTTGCACATTTCTTTGCATAAGATGGAGGGTACATTCGGTGATGCAGGCAGTGCTCAGAATGGCGTATCTCATTCATCATCGCATGGAACATTTAATAAACCCATGCCGTTGGTTCCAGTACAATCAGGTGCAGTGATAGGAGGAGTTGCTGGTCCTGCGACGAACTTGAACATAGGGATGGACTACTGGGGTGCAACTGGCTCTTCACCTGTTCCTGCAATGCGCGGCAAAGTACCGTCTGGTTCAGCTCGAGGAGAGCAATGGGTAAAGTCCTTGGCACATGCTCTGTCTCACCTTACTTTCTGCACAAACGTTAGAATAAGATCTTACCTTTGAAGACTGGCATGTCCTGCTATGTCACCAGAATCTTTCTCTCCGAGAAGAGTCAGGGCTACTAGTGTGCTATCTAATCGTTGCTGGCTGTGTAGTGCTTGACCATACATTTGCATTACTAGAGTCCACCGAACCAAAGTTGCTATGCAACCGTGCTGCTTATACTTTAGTTCTTAGTCATGCATTATGTTGCTGCCACCTACTGAGCCACACCTTTTGACGACATTTTGTTTCATTTCTGAACTGCAGCTCAAATTTTCCTTAGATTATTTGGAGATAGCTCTTCATTGTTCAATGTGAAACCAGTTTGATGTGTTCTGTTATTGTGCTCAGGTGTAGTTCTTGATAAGACATTTATACCAGAACATACCTACAGTCCACCGAACAAAACCTTCTGGTGGACCCATTTTCCCCTTCATTTTCAAAATGAGATTGTAGGAAAGTTTAGTCAATCCTACCATGCGTGAATGATACCATGATTTGGAGTTATTTTTTTAATCGTATTCAGCCATTTTCTCCATATAATAACTGTATTCTTGCCCATAAATAAATATTCAGGATGAAAGGGAACTGAAGAAGCAGAAGAGGAAGCTGTCCAACCGGGAATCAGCAAGAGGTCCCGGCTGCGCAAGCAGGTATGGTGTAAAACAGACGCTGTACTCACTGTACACTTGAAAGCGCCAGTTGCTTCTTTTTAAAAAAGCATGTTATTACTTGTTCCAGGCCGAGTGTGAAGAGCTCGGGCAGCGCGCTGAGGCTTTGAAGTCGGAGAACTCGTCCCTCAGGATCGAGCTCGACCGGATCAAAAAGGAGTACGAGGAGCTCCTTTCGAAGAACACCTCTCTCAAGGTAGCTAAATAAACCTCACATTGTCCCTGCCTCCCTGATCATGTGTTGTACTCCCTCCGTAAATTAATATAAGAGCGTTTAGAATACTAAAGTAGTAATCTAAACGCTCTTATATTAGTTTACAGAGGGAGTAATAATATAATACCTTGATAAAAAGATGGAGGGAGCTTGACTAAACGGTGGTGTTGTCACCTGCTGCAGGCGAAGCTAGGGGAGACCGGCGGCGGCGACCCGGTGCCCGACATGAACGAACGGGGCGACACCAACGGCGGCAGCCACCAGAAGGAGCCCTGACTGACCGACGACGCATGCGGCCTCTACTACTCTACTTACATAGCTCGTGATGATTGATGATGATTCTTGTAACAAACAAACTTGGCGACCCCGATCTGCCACACACACACACAATCAGATGATTCTTCTTTTTTCTGTCTCTTATCGACCTGATGACAATGGCGGTGCTGTCGCTGCTACCTGCAGAACTCACTCCTGTGCTTGTGCTTGTTTCATCCTATTGTGAAAAGAGAGACCATTGTGGGTGCACTTCTCACCGCGAAAACTCGTCGCTCCCTTTTTCATGTATGTTCGAGCTCATATGGACACGGCGTGCGTCGTAGGGGGTGAGCGTATGTGCGTGTGTATGAACGTCTGCGTTTGTACCGTGATTTGATTTGATTTGGAAAGAAGGTCCGTGGATTCGTTGGGCGAATTTGCTTTGCTTGTTGAGAGAGTGTTTTTTTCTGTGTGGGAGACGTAGACGGTATATAGCACAGTTCCGAAAACCCCAGGAGGGCGCGTCGTCTGCTTCTCCCAAACCCCAGTGCCCATCCCCCCCACCGCCCTCGACCGCCGCCGCGAGGGGAGACGAGGCGAGGCGCCCGCGGGGATGGACGGCGACGGCTTCGACGACGGTTGGTGGGAGGCGAACCAGCAGTACCTCGACAACATCTGCCGCGAAGCCGAGGAGAGCTCCGCCTCCCGCAACCCTAGCACCGCCACCCCCGCTCCCGCTCCCGACCCAGCCGCCACCACCCAGCACCACGCGCCGCCCTCCGCCGCCTCGTGCCCTCCTCCCTCCTCCGCCGCGTTTGCCGCTCCCCTCCCCCGCGTCCCCGCCGCCGCGTACCCACCATCGTCCTCCGCCGCATCTGCCGCTCCGCTCCCCCGCGTCCCCGCCGGGCCAAATGCATTCGCCGCACCCGCTTCTCCCTTCTACCAGCCTGCCGCCGCCGCCTCCCCCTTCGCGCACCCCTCCCACGTCCCCGCCTCCGCGCCCCGCGCGCCCCTCCACTTCTCGCCCCCGAGGGAGCTCTCCCAGCGCGTCCCGGACGGCGGCTGCGGCGGCGGCGGCGGCGGCTTCTCTCCCCCGCGCGAGTTCTCCCAGTGCCCCTCCTCGTCGTCGGCGGCGGCCGAGGACAGCGACTGCCAGATCACACGGGTGGCGGGCCCGGACCGTCCCAGGGGCGCGCCGAGGGAGAGGGATGCCAGGGCGCCGAGCCAGGCCCATGCTGACCGCGTCAAGGCCGTGCTGCCCAGGGGGAGGCTCCCTAGGGCGGCCAAGGAGAAAGAGAGCAAGTCGGCCGAGGAGCTCAGGGTGAGAGAGCCATACATAGTGCTTTCATCCCTGCGCTGCCTTTTTGTGATCTGACAATGCTTGTTATCCCACTGGATGTTGCAGAGGGAGCTGGAGCGTACCTTGAAGCAGATGAATGACTTGGTGCGCATCTCACTGTCCCCTTATTGTTATTGGTTCATAATAGTAGCAGTACTCATTTTACCATTCATCAATGCCCATGCTGTGTTGTAACTGATTCGAGCGTGGTGCGTTTTGATCCTGTTTGATCCTACTCTGGGATGTGGACTGCTGCAAGGTCATGGCAGCTACTAGGCTAGTGTTGAATTTGACTCACATATTTACTTGCAAATCAATCATGCAGAAAAACGAGCACATTGAGCTGAAGAAAGGCATGAAAGAGAAAGACCTTGAAATCGAGGCCAAAGAAGCAGAGATTCATAATCTTAAGAAGGCAAATGTGTAAGTACTATTCTCTTCAACTCATGTAACACATGTTTTCTGTGCGAACTTCTGTAAATATAACTAACTGGCCTTGAACCAGCTTTGATGGTAGGGAATGCTTTTTTGAAACTGTACTTGGTTCACATGACATCCATACTGCATTTGGGTGCATGCTTGATGCTATTAACATTAGATATTTTTTTGGTGTAGCAGAGATATTTCTAGTAAGGAGATGGATATTGATCAGCCTCGCCATACCCCTGCAAATGAGGCTTTGCATGCCAGGGGTTCTTGTTGGACATCCACGAAGAGAGTATCTTTGGAGGTACTATGCCTAGCTTATTTGTATTGTTCTCTATTATATTGTCGAAACAAATTTCATTAATGATCAGTTCTGCTGTCAATGGTAGGAAAGCGCGCACCCTGAATTAGAAAGGAACAAATCTAAGGACATTAAGACTAAAGGAGTCCAGACAGATCTTCCACTGAACAGGGGACATCTTGAGCGCAAGAAAGTATTAACGAATAACATCTCTAGCAACCTATGTGCAATCTGGGGCAGGCCAGCTAACAGTATGTTAGGGAGGAGTTTGATCTCGAAGATCCTTGCTTCTTGCTCAGAAGAAATGTTGACACTTTTCCAATCTGCGAGATTGCCAGACAAGTGTGAAACCTCTACTGAAGCGAGCTCCTCCATGAATAATGCTGTTTCGGAAGTATATGATACTATTGTCAAGGTGATGGTCATGTAAACACAAAAACTTTCGATTCCTTTTTCTCTGTTGCAGCTCGCACTAAGTATGCATTTCAAGATTGAAACTCTACTTTGCTTTTCAACTTTACTTTTCAATGCTAAAATCTGTTATACAATGCTTGCAATTTATTTGCCTTGCGATAGGACAGAGTGGTAAACGATTTTTTCCACCAGAATAATGTACCATTTAAATTGGGAACACCGCACTCACCCATTATCTGTTTATGCAGTAGCTAGTGTTAGACACATGTATAGTTGTTTTACGTTAGCTGTGTAGCATCTTCGTTGTATAAGGGATTTCCACCACACCTGTATGTGCATATATACCGTCTATGGTCTCATAGCAATACAGGTTGCTATTTCTTCTAACAGCTAGAATGCTACTGTTAGCTTGTCTTCCTATATTGCCTTCTAATCCAGTTAGGAATACAGGTTTTATTCCTCCATGGATGCACTGAATATAGTACTTAGAGCCAAGACTAGTACGTGCTACATTCTGTAACGAAGGGAGTAAATTTTTTTTTTGAAATAACATCTCATATCTCCAACTTGTTTATTTTGTTTCTGCAGATGAATAGTGATACCATACCTATACAGACGCTTCTTGAAGCATTGCTAAATCTGTGTGTTGTCGGTAATGTGAGAACCAATTATCCTGCTTTATCTCCATTAGCAACGCTTGCTTATTTACCCATTTCATTGTTGTTTGTATGATTATCTGTTGTGCTTCTTCACTAGCATAGGAAAAGAAATAGCTTTAAGCACTCTATAAGCTAATACCCCTTCCACCCCGAAGTTCTGCTGATTACTTTGTACTAAATCAACGACAATTATTTTGGGATGGAGGGAGTACTAATTAGGTTATTAATGATTTTTAACCTAGTTGATTAATTCGACTTGAATGATTGCAAAATAGTGTTCTCTGTGTTGTTTGTAATTTCTTTGGGGGAGGAAAATGATTGATTTTCTGTAATTACCGATGAACACAGGGTTACCTTTGACCAATTTCCACCCATTTTTGGGTGTTAAAATCCTAGCCAGCCAAGAACCAGTTCGAATTAACAAGGAATCATCATTATTTTGCAAGCTTAAGTTCTGAGCACTTCTATTCCTCTTCCCTTGCTTGTTGCTTAGTTGAAGAATAAAAGGCTGACCAGTTGACATTATGTAGGCTCTGGAAAATGCTAGTGTTAATAGCTATATAGATTTCTTATGCAACTATGCATCTGTAGGTCGAGTCTGTTCGATTGGATATAATGTTTCTACTGATTTGAAGAACGGTAACTGTGACACATCATGATTGTTTTCTCTTCTGTAGTGCATAGTCATTAAACCCTCTTAGCTTGCTATGTATGTCAAAGTGAGGCAATTTTTTTTGAATTACGAGTTTTGGACTTCGACTGGCCAGCTGGTTTATGCATGTATTTACCTGTTCCCTTTCTTTTCAGGCTGTTGTTGTCAGTAGAGTGCTGCGGATATTGCACAGCATCTTGCAGAACTTGCTCACTCATGGAACCAGGTCTAACCAAAGGTACTTCATTGAATACATTTCTTGTTGCCAGGATTCCCAGGATAGCTGTTACGTGGTTAGCAATTTGTCTGCATCTTTGGAAGTCTAAACAAATGTTAAAAGAAAGTACTCCCTCCGTTCTTAAATATTTGTCTTTTTAGAGATTTCAAATGGACTACCACATACGAATGTATATAGACATATTTTAGAGTGTAGATTCACTCATTTTGCTCCGTATGTAATCACTTGTTGAAATGTCTAGAAAGACAAATATTTAGGAACGGAGGGAGTAGTAATTAAGACAGGGGAAATGCAGAACAGCCGTTTTTACCATATTCAGTATCAATGTTATCTTTCTCTAATGATCCAGTGGCCTTTTCTTTGCTTTTGTGTGGGGCAAGGATGCCTTTTGGTTTGTCAAATGTTCAACCTAGATAATGTTAACCAGTAGCTATAGTAACACATTAACAACTATAGAAAGAAGGCATCATAATGACACAAATGACAGCTGAACACCAAAAGAAAAGCCAAACCAGGAACGTAAACACCTAGGCCTACCTAAAGAAAACAGCAAAAACAAAGAAAAATATATCCTAAGGAACAGAACTACAGCTAGAGCTACAGCTATGGCCCAGACCTAAGAGATACCAGGGGTATCCTGAGCATTGTTACCCTTCTCAGTATCTTTGCGCCTTCCAATTTCCATGGTCCTGCTTCCACCCAAATGGAGTCTACCTGTTCCTGGTAGCATGACAATACTTTGTCGAGTATGCAGGAACTGTGCAGTCTCCAGAGACTTCAAATCATGAAGACGTTGAGTGGCCAAGCGCCTTCAGCTTGTCATCACCAGCGCACTCTGCGGCACTCAAAAAACCGATCACGGCAGCGGGTGGAGGGTCATGCCAAGCTAAATGGCAGACCTGCTGGGTGAAAGTGCATTCTGACAGCAGGTGCAAAGGTGTGTCTCAGGATGATCCAGCCCTCGTTTCACGAGGTAGTCCACCGTCCAACACCGGCTTTGCGCTGCTAAGGTTAATAACTCCGACGATAATAGGTATGATTGCTAGTAGTTATGCGAGTCCAAGTCCCGGAAAGACTACATTTCTCTTCTTCCACTGCTTCAGCCCCAACCTACTAGTTTCAAGGTTTTCTTTGGATGATATATGATGGGTCAATCATTTGCTTCATTAGTTCCTTTCTCTTGTGTGACTATCATGAGAAGAACTCCATTCCAAGAAGTCAAATGACAAGAAAAAGAAACGAGGTCAAGATACGTTGTTATCAGTATCAATGAAATGGAGAATGTATCATCCGGGACCAAGTGAAGATTTGCATTTCAAGGATGCCCAGCAGTGTCAGTTTCCAAGCTGGCAACTTGGCTGACGAAAAGCTTCTGGTATGACAAGCTGGCTAAGTAGAGCCCTGACTCGGTCCATTGCAAAATAAATTGGTCGTCATCGTCAGGGTTGAGGCTAACACCATCAATGGCCTCCACCAGATGAAGGAATTCCATTCCCTTGCACATTCAGCCCTAGGTGCCGTTGTTTTGAATGGAATTAGAAGAACAAACCATATACCACATGCCTCCCCACTAGGTGAGCCACTAATGCTGTAGGAAAATATCTGCTTTAATCTACCTTTCCATTGAAGACTATGTGGACATCAGATTAGAAAAATCTAAAAAAAAGCAATATGTTGGTGAGGTGGCATTTTGCGAACATGTAAAAATTCAAGAACACACTCTAGGCCTCCAGCGCATTTGGGAACTATGATAAAGAGAAACAAGTAATAGCCAATAGTAAAAGGAACACTACTCAATGCTGACTTATTTAGCTTTCAAATGCAAATCAGTTTGTACTTGAAAAGTTTTAGGTTTATATGACTTCACCTCACCTAAAGTGTCAAAAAAAAGACCTCACCTACATATGGAATTTCTTAGTTCTTTTTTTCCTTCTAAAACTTGTACACATGGTTTCTGCAGAGTTTTTAGTGAAAGGGTTGTTTCCCTCGATATTTTCCTATTTATAGATTCTACCAAGTGTAGTTTTTAAAAATAGGCAGTAATACAGTAACAAGTGCGGATTGTATGATTACTTTATTTCACTTCTTTATAATGGTAGGCTGTCATGCTTATGAACTTTAATACGATTTTCCTCAGTGTAACCTCAGGAACAATGTTTCTATTGAGACGTATGTTGACAATAACATGGAAATGGAGATGAACAATCAAGAACACAGTTCTGCTTTGCTGAATACGCCTGACCCAGAGGAAGATGGACTTCACATTGGAAATATGTTTCTTCCTTCTACATTCTGGACTCCA
This sequence comes from Aegilops bicornis, assembly GCA_021605145.1. Taxonomy (NCBI): domain Eukaryota; kingdom Viridiplantae; phylum Streptophyta; class Magnoliopsida; order Poales; family Poaceae; genus Aegilops; species Aegilops bicornis. The sequence continues at coordinate 103,492,085 of CM038674.1, forward strand.
TTCTTCACTGGAGTGCTACAAATTGCGCTAAAATATTCGGAAGAGGGTATTCGTGTTGATGCATTATCCATAATGATTCTCATTGTAAGGGCTAGTGATTCCAAAGGGGAGCGTGAAAAGTAAGCAAACATGTGAAGAATCTTTATTTTTCTTAAATTGGTTGAAATTACCTATGCTGATGCCTAATATATTATGCTGCTACTTTCAGATTTGGATTTATTTCTGTAATGGAAAGCTTGCATCAGTTGCTGCAGAAAGAGAATGCATTGCTCGTAAAGAAGCATTCGGTGCATCTACTTTTCTTGCTTTTGAACTGTAAGTTCTTGTGCTTAGATATTCTATCTTCTATATTTAAGAACATAATATGTTGCATATGGAGCACTATTCTTGCTAGTTGAATGCTCCACTGTGCCTTCTGCAGAATAGCTAGTTGCCTGACACCATATCCCTTGAATTTCTTAGCTTTTTTAGGGGGAAATAATTACATGCTTTGGACAATCACAAACTTGTGTTAAATGCATGATAGAAGTGTTTTGGGCCCTCGTTAATTTCCTGAACCTTTTGCTGCCTAACTGGCTTATCCAAACACACATCATGCACATAATTGCTGTGGCATCTCATCAATTAAGTTTTTCTCGATTCGTGCGTACTTTATATTAAAGGAGATGGGGACAAGAACCCCTTCATGTTGGTGTTACACTTTACATGATACCAACTCCACCGCCTCTCATAAATTAAGTTGGTTGCTGTATCTCTATTGCAACTTAGCATCATATAGTTCTTCCATTTTATTTGAAAAAAAAAACTGATGCAGTGCTCCAGTTTTAATGTAAATTGTATTTATCGATGGTGCACTGTCATGATGTGGACTTATGCTATCTTTGGTGTTAAAAGCCTAAAACTGTGGGTTCATTTTGCATGTTAAAAATAATTGCGTACGTATGACAATGCATGGACCTTTAAATGTAAATATGGTGTTCGCAAGGATTCTATACAATTCTAAGTTACAGATATTTTCTGCTAACAGTTCACTCTGTTAAAAAAAACACGTTCTCCAAGAAATGCTATTCTGGCGACGTTCGTTCCTCTTGGTATACTATATGTATTGGGACACACGATCTTTTTAGTATTTGTTTTCTGATTCTTTTTAACAGGATGTAAAAATCTTTTGTTGCTGTTATTTTGATTTCCCTGTGCCCAGTAACTGCAAGCTAATACCTGTTTCTGCCTTGCTGTTAGGCCCTGCGATGTTGAAGATGCTTTGCAGTGGAGGTAAAGATGGTTCTGAACTGATGGAAACTGTTGGATGTGAAAACGAACCACAACAAGCTATAAACTCAGTTCTTAAGGACTTGTCTGAATGTCTGACTTGTGAAGCAACAACTTCTCTGGTATGTTCCTTGGTTCTTTAGTGATTCAGTCAGGACTCTGCATAAACATATTTAGCTTTAACTTATTTTTGTAGCATTTATAGGTTGGAACCTTTGATTTAAGGGTTTGTTTTGTTTGAGGTCAAAGAGGGATGGGTTGGGGATCAGCATGGGAATGGTTTGAAACCCACACCGAATCCAAGCCAATCCACTCACAAAAAGTCAAAGATCCAAATCAATCCAGTCCGCAGAACAATTTGCAGAATCCAACCCACATCAGACCATGGGAAATTTCCATCCAACCCACACCAAACCGTTCCGAACTTTTGGGTTGAACCCGATTCCTCAAACCGTAAAAGTCCGTGGTTGTGAAGCTATCCAACCTGCAGGACGTCTTGGTGTGGTCGTGCCGTATGGAAATGAAGTTTCTCAGCTCCATCCACCTCTTGGTGTGGCCATGGTTGCAGACGTCAAGAAACCGGTGTGGTGTTCGCGTGGATTGCCAGCTCTTGATTCAATTGTTTCTCATGTGATGCCTTGGCATGTCACGCCACTCGAATCAATGGCGGAGAGCGAGAACTTGAAGCGGCGCCGGCGGGGTGCATGGAGGAGGACGATGCTGGCGGCATCACGTTATGACGGCAGCGGCGGAGGCGCATAGAGGCAGCCATGGAAACCCCATAGAAGTAGAGAGTCTGCTGCTGGTGGCTATTGGTCTGGAGCGGCTGTACTCATGTGGGTTGAACTCGTGGCCTCTCCATTCAGACTCTGCCCGCACCACCCCAATCCAGATTACTTTTGTGCTACACCCGCACTGCCCCTCTCATTTAGCTTTTTCTGTCCATCATAGCCCAACCAGAGTGAAACCAATCAGTAACCCGCACGGAAATACCCAAATGAGACCGCCCCATTCCCAGGTTGAGTTGGGGATATCCAAGTCTACATGGATGACGATATCCCTTTTTTGTTCGGTTGGATCAGTGGGATGAGCCAGTTTTTTGTTTGGTTAAAGGGACAAGAGTTGGATTGGATGAGCCATTTTTTTGGTTTGGTCGGACGATGTGGATAAACATTGGGCTGAGATTAGCCCGTGTCATAGAAACAATTCATATGACTGAATGTACAGTAGTTCAAGCACTAGGATACAGTTCTTTTTACGAGGGTGCGGGACTTAAGACGGGCCAATGGGGGTACACCCTCACCTGCACTCACGGGCAAGCAAAGGGTGGTTGCCCTCATCCAGTAGATATCCAAACAGTCGGCGTGACACGGCACCCAAAAAGTGGATATCTCTGGCTCCCCTCAATCAAATGCGCCCTAAAAAGAGAGTAATGGGTTCTTTCTCCTGCCATGCTAAAAAACATTGCTGCATGAGCATAATATTCCCTCCAAAGTTTTAAGCTTGATTGCAACAATAGAAGTTCATCATAGCTAAATAGCGTAGCATTTGTATTTCAAATTTCATCAACTAAAGGTAGCTGATGTTTTTCAGGAGCTCAAGCTTTGTCGGCTAGTTGTGAATCTATTAGCATACATAGCTTCTAGTGGCAAATTGGGATATGAAGTACTTCTAGGTTCAGTGACTGCCCACGGTGCTAGTTTTCTTGAGTTGACCATGGAAGTCCTTGCTTCACAGATGGAATGCAAAGTTGATTTTTCAACCGAGGTACATGAGCTATTGAATGAAAGGTATTCTTCAAACTTCTCCATCCTGAACTGAGCATTTTTTTCCCAGTTTGTTGGATCTTAGCATGAATGTATGTGCTGGTTACTGGCAACTTTGAAGCTACTCCCTCTGTCCCATCATATCATTCGCCATATTGGATGTAATAACATCTTATATTATGGGGCGGAGGAGTACCTTTTTGTTCATTCAGTATTTTAAAATGTTATAAAATAGTTGCACAAATAATAGATCAGAAGACTAACTTATTGTCCTAAGATACATCACTATAAGGAATAATTGATTGAAGTTTGGATGCATAGTTGTATTTCTTTGTTAGAGAGCTTGAGCCCACCTGAAGATTAGATGTATATTGCTTTGCCCAATTGTTCAAGCACATAAAGCGTGGGCTGTATGACAAATCTGAACAGTTGTTGCAAGATAATAATCTGTAATTTTATCGTAGATTACATGCTTTTATGTTCTTGAACAAGTGCTGTAAATATGAGAGTTTTCTGTGCTTCCCTATTTGCATTTGATGCAAATAATAATTTTTCAACGCAGGTATTTGTTGATGAGAGAAGTTCTGATCCTTCTAAATCGACTAGCCTCGCACGCCATGTTTTCAAAGCCAACCCTGGAGGTGTTGATGGGGAGCAAGCGGTGTGCGGGGTTGACAATCGACATCGCGAACCGGCTGCCCCAGAGGAGCAAGTACCCCTTGAGGCAGCTAAACCCTCAGATGGCGAATGATCTCGCCGATTTGGCCCAGAAGTTCCGTTCGCGGGTGTACGGTTTCCTGGAGGAGCAACAGCATTCGACAGCTGAGCGTTGCGATACAGGCGCCTCGGGCAAGCCTCCGAGAGTTCCAAGATAGCTGGGTGTGGACAACAATGTAACATTGGAATCAGCTGGGGCGTACATATCTCTCTTGGTTAGTAGAGATCTCTTGTTTGCGCTAACCGTAGTAGGGTCATTCTGTTTGGGTTGGCTGGGGCGAGTAAATAACTTTTGGCTGGTGTGGTGTACAGAGGGTAGGGTGCGTGATATAACTCGCCATTTTGGGGGCAACGTAAGCCTGCTAAACAAGGGGAATGTATTAGTAAAATTGTCCTTTTTCACCGCAAAAGATTTTCCTTCCTTGTAAGGACAATTTAGCTTTCATCGCTCGTTGCATCATACTCCCTCCTCCTCAAAATAAGTGTCTCAATTTTGTACTTACTAAGGTTACTACAAAGTTGAGACTTACTTTGGGACAGAGAGTATCATTATAGCTTTGAAAGAGGGATAACTATGCTTGAGCGTTCGGTAACAGCGTTGGCAGGAAATTAACACCGACAGCCACTAAAACACATTCGCTAGATACTAAACTTCATTTGGTACCGAAGACCTCCAACTTTGAATTTTGAAGCTTAGGACTCAGTTATCCGTCACAGTTAAAAGCGTAAGAGATTTAGATAAAGGAACTACAAACATATACATCAACTAATTACAGATGCTTCCCCTAAAAAAAAAACTAATTACAGATGCTATCAGCCATGTGATTATAACAAACATACTACAAAGTTAACAACTCCCAGCAATACTGTCGATGAATAAACATGTTAGTTCTTCCTGATTCTTCAAGACATTCCTGTGTGATACTTTTTTTTCTTTCCCAACTCAGCCTAACAGGCAGCTCCCATGAGTGAGAAACCTCATTAAAGATGGCTTCGCAAGAGGTCATTGTGAATGGCAATTTTTTTTAAAAAAAACGGCTAATCACGCCTTAATAGTGGTTGTTTTAGGATATTGACTCCATTTTGAACGCTACACCGTGTACATCGGGTTCCTTGATGAACATTGACGGTTTTAGGGCAAGGGTGCCTCACCATATCGGTTGCCGGCCCAAGTAGGCTGGCCTGAGCCCCCCTAGGTCGGTTCCGCCCTGGGCCATCAGTCTGGCCCATGGACCCTGTAGAAGGAAGACTCGAGAAGCCTTGCCATTCAAGACAAGGAGGCCGGAGCCGTGGAGGACTACCCTCCACCGAAGTAGCCGACTAGGTTGTGTAACCCTAGGGGCCTCGGTATCTTATATAAGTCGGGGCAGGCTAGTTGATAGAACACATTAGAATCTCTCGGTATTACATGTGCTTTGTACATCCCAATCGCAATATACACGAGCAGGAGTAGAGTTCCCTCCGACCCAATCGCCATGCCATGATACCCTACCGAGGGATCTACCGGAATCAGCTCCAACAAACATTAAATCCCTCGAGACCAACATGATCCTAGCGTTGTCTGGAAACACAATCCTTACAGTATGTAAACGTCATCTTCTTTCATGAACTTCTCACGCTGGAAGCGGGTCTGCTCACTCGACGCTCCGACCAGGTATAGCCCTTGAATATGACAAACATGCAATGTGGCAGCATATTTACGACATCCTGGTGTCGAAGAAACACCTCATCATCATATGGCTCCAGTTGACCGGACACCGAGGCTGGCTGTTCCGATCGCGACGTTGGGCACGTGGACAAAGTAGTTGTTGTCACTAAGGTAGGGGGGGGGGGGGGTAAAGGTCAACATGCGCTGATGTTCATCATACCATCCAAACTGCAAGAAGCCCTACTCACAGTGAGGAGGGAAGCAAGCGACTTTGGGCATGTGCAACAAGTGTGGTTGCACAAGGCTTCCAATGCCCCAGGGCCCCGATCCAGGTACATACAATGGATATTTAATACATATACAATGAATATTGAATATTGGACAAGCACTTATCAATGCAATGTAGCAAGCGACCTAATATCCTTAAACAATAAACAAGCAATGGTCCATGATGATAGGAATGAAGAAACATGATCTCTATACCAAAAGAGAATAGAGACAAGTCTCCTACCACACCATGAGAAGTTCCAAGACAAACAATCGGGACGAACGCCACAGACTTCAAGAGCTCCTATGTTGAGATTCGAGCGAGAGAGGCAAAACCTAGCTCGACCCGCAATTTTCCCAGGCGGTGATGCCGGACAAAGGAGATAAGGGAGAGGAGCACAGAGGAACTATGTATATATTAGGGCTAGGTTGAGTCATGCCCCTGTAGCATCCGGTGCTATGTTGAGGTGGAGTACGCCGCCACCACATTCGTGGAGCGGCCGATGGCTGGCAGTGGATGCAGTCCTGGTTACACTGATGTGCCAATTCTGTGTGAGGGTTGGGCCTGAAAGAATCAATATGGTTGACTAGAGGGGGGGGGGGGTGAATAGGAAACTACCAATTTTTACCTTTTCTTATCAAATTAGGTTTAGAAACAAAAAGGTTGTCTAGATTTGCAACTAGGTGAGCAACCTATATGATGCAAACAACAACAACAACAAGTGCAAGCATAATATACAATACAACAATAGTTTGCACAAAGTAAAGGAAGGAGATAAACACAAGTGAAGCCGGTGGAGACGAGGATGTGTTACCGAAGTTCCTTCCCTTTGGGAGAAGTATGTCTCCATTGGAGCGGTGTGGAGGCACAATGCTCCCCAAGAAGCCATTAGGGCCACCGTATTCTCCTCACGCCCTCACACAATGCGAGATGCCATGATTCCACTAGTGGTGCCCTTGAAGGCGGTGACCAAACCTTTAAAAACAAGGATGGTGCAATCTCCACAATTGGAGGCTCCCAACGATACCACGGAGCTTCACCATAATGGAATATGGCTCCAAGGTGACCTCAACTCTCTAGGGTGCTCAAACACCCAAGAGTAACAAGATCTGCAAGGGATTAGTGGGGGCAATCAAATTTCCCTTGGTGGATGTGTAGATCCGGGCCTTCTCAACCAATCCCTAGAAAATCAACAAGTTTGATTGGCTAGGGAGAGAGATCGGGCGAAAATAAGCTTTGGAGCAACAATGGAGTTTGGGAAGGGAAGAGATGGTCTTCTTGGGGAAGAAGACCCCCTTTATATAGTGGGGGAAAGAATCCACTTGTTACCCCTACTCACAGCCCGTGCACTACGGTACTACCGCACCACGTCGCGGTACTACCGCAAGAGGTTGTGGTACTACCGTTGCCTGGTGTGGTACTATCGCACGCACGGTAGTGACCAGAAGACGAACTACTGCACGAGGCAACGTGCGGTAGAACCTCTGGAGCAGTACTACCGCAGGTCCTTACGGTACAACCGCAGGGTAGTTTACAACGTCCACAAGAGGTACACGGAAGTAAAAAATTACTTCCGTGTCTACCTCCGCTGAAGCAGAGACTGTGCAGAAATCTGGCACGGTAGTACCGGACACAGTTTTGCGGTACTACCGCCTAAGGGCGGTAGTAAAAACTACACCATAACTACTACCAGAGGCACACGCATAGCAGTCTTTGGTGGATACGGTACTACCGGCACCTTGGTACTATCGCTAGCCACTGAAAACTGGCACCTTGCTGCCTTCAATATGCACATACATGGAAAACAGACTGGAGCTCCAATGAAGCGAAGGAAAGGTGGTGCAATAGAATAGATGTGTATGTGTTGATTCCACCCTAACCTTTCTGAAGCGGACCCCCTCTTAATAGTACGGCTTTCCTATGACTCAAATCCACCGAAAAGAACCGTAGAAAGCAACCGTCTTCGATAGACTCCGAGGGGCACCGAATCGTCTTGTGCCTAGACATGGAATATCTGAAATGCTCAATGCACACGATTAATCCGCAAATGCATTGTCATCAATCACCAAAACCACTAAGGGAGAAATATGCCCTTACAATCTCCCCATTTTTGGTGGATTGATGACAACACGGGATTTGCACATAAGGATATGTAATGAACATATGCAAACCCAAAGTCTATAAAATATAGACAGGCTCTCTCTAGATGTGTGCATTCTTTAGATATGCTTTGGACTGCAAAGCACACAAACTAGGATCAACACTCCCTCTATATGAAGGAAATATGCCCTAGAGGCAATAATAAAGTTATTATTTATTTCCTTATATCATGATAAATGTTTATTATTCATGCTAGAATTGTATTAACCGGAAACATGATACATGTGTGAATATATAGACAAACAGAGTGTCACTAGTATGCCTCTACTTGACTAGCTCGTTGATCAAAGATGGTTATGTTTCCTAGCCATTGACATGGGTTGTCATTTGATTAACGGGATCACATCATTAGGAGAATGATGTGATTGACATGACCCATTCCGTTAGCTTAGCACACGATCGATTAGTATGTTGCTATTGCTTTCTTCATGACTTATACATGTTCCTATGAATATGAGATTATGCAACTCCCGTTTACTGTGAGGAACACTTTGTGTGCTACCAAACGTCACAACGTAACTGGGTGATTATAAAGGTGCTCTACAGGTGTCACCGATGGTACATGTTGGGTTGGCGTATTTCGAGATTAGGATTTGTCACTCCGATTGTCGGAGAGGTATCTCTGGGCCCTCTCGGTAATGCACATCACTTAAGCCTTGCAAGCATTGCAACTAATGAGTTAGTTGCGGGATGATGTATTACGGAACGAGTAAAGAGACTTGCCGGCAACGAGATCGAACTAGGTATTGAGATACCGACGGTCGAATCTCGGGAAAGTAACATACCGATGACAAAGGGAACAACGTATGTTGTTATGCGGTCTGACCGATAAAGATCTTCGTAGAATATGTGGGAGCCAATATGAGCATCCAGGTTCCGTATTGGTTATTGACTAGAGACATGTCTCGGTCATGTCTACATAGTTCTCGAACCCGTAGGGTCCGCACGCTTAACGTTACGATGACAGTTATATTATGAGTTTATATGTTTTGATGTACCGAAGGTTGTTCGGAGTCCCGGATGTGATCACGGACATAACGAGGAGTCTCGAAATGGTCGAGACATGAAGATTAATATATTGGAAGCCTATGTTTGGATATTGGAAGTGTTCCGGGTGAAATCGGATTTTACCGAGTACCGGAGGTTACCGAACCCCCGGGAACATAATGGGCCTTAGTGGGCGAGGTAGAAGAGAGGAGAGAGGCGGCTAGGGCTGGGCCGTGTCCTCCCCCCCAAATCCGAATAGGACAAGGAGAAGGGGGCGGCGCCCCCCTTCCTTCTTCTCCTCCACTCCTTCCCCCTCCCAAGTCCTAATCCAACTAGGAAAGGGAGGGGGGAGTCCTACTCCCGGTGGGAGTAGGACTCCTCCCGGCACGCCCTCTCCCTTGGCTGGCCGCACCCCCCTTGCTCCTTTATATACGGGGGCAGGGGGGCACCCCATAGACACACCATTGATCTGTTTGATCTTTTAGCCGTGTGCGGTGCCCCCCTCCACCATAGTCCACCTCGATAATAATGTAGCGGTGCTTAGGTGAATCCCTGCGTCGGTAGAACATCAACATCGTCACCACGCCATCGTGCTGACGAAACTCTCCCTCAACACTCGGCTGGATCGGAGTTCGAGGGACGTCATCGGGCTGAACGTGTGCTGAACTCGGAGGTGTCGTCGCTCGGTACTTGATCGGTCGGATCATGAAGACGACGACTACATCAACCGCGTTGTGCTAACGCTTCGCTTTCGGTCTCACGAATGCGTGGACAACACTCTCCCATCTCGTTGCTATGCATCACCATGATCTTGCGTGTGCGTAGGATTTTTTTTGAAATTACTACGTTCCCCACAGTGGCATCCGAGCCTGGTTTTATGCGTAGATGTCATATGCACGAGTAGAACACAAGTGAGTTGTGGGCGATATAAGTCATACTGCTTACCAGCATGTCATACTTTGGTTCGGCGGTATCGTTGGACGAAGCGGCCCGGACCGACATTATGCGTACGCTTACGCGAGACCGGTTCTCCCGACGTGCTTTGCACAAAGGTGGCTAGCGGGTGTCAGTTTCTCCAACTTTAGTTGAACCGAGTGTGGCTACGCCCGGTCCTTGCGAAGGTTAAAACAGCACCAACTTGACAAACTATCATTGTGGTTTTGATGCGTAGGTAAGAATGGTTCTTGCTAAGCCCATAGCAGCCACGTAAAATTTGCAACAACAAAGTAGAGGACGTCTAACTTGTTTTTGCAGGGCATGTTGTGATGTGATATGGTCAAGACGTGATGCTATATTTTATTGTATGAGATGATCATGTTTTGTAACCGAGTTATCGGCAACTGGCAGGAGCCATATGGTTGTCGCCTTATTGTATGCAATGCAATCGCCCTGTAATGCTTTACTTTATCACTAAGCGGTAGCGATAGTCGTAGAAGCATAAGATTGGCGAGACGACAACGATGCTACGATGGAGATCAAGGTGTCGCACCGGTGACGATGGTGATCATGGAGGTGCTTCGGAGATGGAGATCACAAGCACAAGATGATGATGGCCATATCATATCACTTATATTGATTGCATGTGATGTTTATCTTTTATGCATCTTATCTTGCTTTGATTGACGGTAGCATTATAAGATGATCCCTCACTAAATTATCAAAGTATAAGTGTTCTCCGAGTATGCACCGTTATGAAAGTTCTTCGTCTTTGAGACACCACGTGATGTTCGCGTGTGATAGGCTCTACGTTCAAATACAACGGGTGCAAAACAGTTGAACACGCGGAATACTCAGGTTAAACTTGACGAGCCTAGCATATAATGTATATGGCTTCTAACACGGAGACCGAAAGGTCGAAAGCGTGAATCATATAGTAGATATGATCAACATAGTGATGTTCACCATTGAAACTACACCATCTCACGTGATGATCGGACATGGTTTAGTTGATTTGGATCACGTGATCACTTAGAGGATTAGAGGATGTCTATCTAAGTGGGAGTTCTTAAGTAATATGATTAATTGAACTTAAATTTATCATGAACTTAGTACCTGATAGTATCTTGCTTGTGTATGTTTGATTGTAGATAGATGGCCCGTGTTGTTGTTCCGTTGAATTTTAATGTGTTCCTTGAGAAAGCAAAGTTGAAAGATGATGGTAGCAATTACACGGACTGGGTCCATAACTTGAGGATTATCCTCATTGCTGCACAGAAGAATTACGCCCCGAAGCACCACTGGGTGCCAGGCCTGCTGCAGGAGCAACACCAGATGTTATGAACGTCTGGCAGAGCAAAGCTGATGACTACTCGATAGTTCAGTGTGCCATGCTTTATGGCTTAGAAACGGGACTTCAACGACGTTTTGAACATCATGGAGCATTGTGGGGACCCCGACTCATAAGTCGTGATCACCGAATGCACGTGTACAGTGATCCCAGAGATCAATGCTCACTGAACACACAGAAGCTGAATAACAAGAGTCTTACATCCATACATACCATCTTACACAAATTATGACCATTATGGTCAAATCTTACATTGATAAAGCCTTAAGGGCTGAACATCAAATAAAACACAAGCAGCGGAAATCTTCGATGATAAGTAGAACCCATGCCATCTGCCTTAACCCTACTGGGCATTACTGGGAAGCGTCCTAGTTCGCATGTTCGTCTCCAAAGAACTCTTCTTCAACTCTGGTTCTTCCATGCCCAGCCAATTAAATAACCGGTGGCAAGCCAATGAGTACTTTGAATGTACTACAAGCAACCCATGTTTTGGTTCAAGATACAACAAAGGCATGATATAGGTAAATTTTTGTAGAAAGCTAGTTTTGAGTGCAATGACATGTTCAACAACTTGTAAGATATGCATCAGGAGAATTCAAGTAACCATGAGGACAGGTTACAGATATCAACATAAATAGAGTGGGCACCAACCCAACTCAATCATGTCAAGTCCTTTGACTTGACCCAAGTAGATCTTCCCACTTATCCAAACACACACACTGGTTTGTAAACATGTGGACGTAGCCCAAGAGCGGTTACCCAACTGTCCTTGACCATGGAACTGGCTATTCGAATAGTTTGACACTCTGTAGAGGTTGCACACTTTACCCACAAGATCCGGGGAACTTCCGTGTCATCCACGACCCGCGATACCTCAAGTACCCGGGGTAAGCACCCGATCACTACCTTTCCCTAGACGACACTAACAAGGAGTCCACTCGTTGTTCCGTATCCTCACGATGTACATCATACAAGACTCACTCGAGATCGTAACATCCGAGAGGGGACACAACGGTGTATCCGGTGCCCTGTGAATACAGTCATGGCCGCCCTACAGCATGACCCCGCCCCGAGAGAGAGCACCAACTCTCCCCGTCACTAGTAATGCGGCTCCAAGCTAGTATCGGCCTAGGTAATCAATAATGCCCTTTCCCATATAAGGGTAGAGTGGTTGCGCATGTAAGGTTGGAATAACGGTCGCAACTTAAACCAATCCGTTTTGAAAACAACACACGCACTTGCCTCGGTACACCACTTCGTCATCAAGTGGTTACCCATCTCATCATCTCCCTCGGGCATAGGTGGCACCCGACGGGTTTTCAAAAGTCCTTTGAAAATACTTTATCTCCTTCACCATGCATATACCCGTCCCTTTTTGCGTAGCATCTACTTTAGCATCCTATCTACTCCCACCGGCATAACCATCATAAGAAGGTAGGGTCATGCACAATGCAAGTATCAACGAGGAAGTACGGTGGCAAACCGTCGAAGTGGTTACCACCTCATCATGATTCCGTTGCAACAACAATATGGTGCTATATGACATGCATAAAAAGGATTTCATAGACATGGTCAAAGGGCTGCTTGCCTGGTTCATCAGAGTCTTCAAGTCTTCGGGTCCTTCTCCAAGTATTCCGTCTACTTCGTCAAATAACGTCGAAAACAATCACAATAAGCAACACAACAAGGCAAAAATAAAAGTGCTCTAAAAATGTGAGTTGGACTTTTTTAGGATACCTCTGGTCATATGAGGGATGACCAAAGTAGTTTCATTGGGATTTGATCTATGGATATCTCTAAACATTTCGATATGATGGAATTAAGGGATTTGTGGATTTGGAAGAAGTGTACAGAAGAATTACTTTTTAAAAATTAGCAAAGGCACCCATTTCACAAGGAATAATTTTAGAAGCACTTGGGAGTTGGTTTCACTGGATTTGGAGTTCAAATGATTTTCCTATGAATTTGCAAAGTTGGCATTGTATGGAGAAGTGGACCGATATTCTATGTGGTGTAGAAAGTACTAGGAAAAATGTTCAAAAACTAACTTTTGAACTTATAAGCATCTAGGAATTTGAATCATGGAATTTGGATCAAAAATGGGCTCTCTGTGATTTTCTAAAGTTCATCACAGAAATGGAAATACAAGATTTGATAAATATTTGTGAAGAAAAAGTTCCTGGAAAAATGTGCAAGTTGCACCATGAGATAGATCATGATTTTATGAGCTACTAGAAATTTGAATCATCAAATTTGGAGGTAATATGAATATTTGGGAGATTTTACAAGTTTCTTGAAAAAAAGAAAAAGACAAAGGAGGGGGGATTTATACCTATATCGCACAATCGGGTGCAAGATAGTGCCCAAGACTGGGCCAGCCCAATGCTCGGCTATCGCTGCGACGGGGCGACGTCGAAGGCGCATTTCGCCCGGCCCGTCTCCACTTAAACGGCGGGGCCCGCCCACTGGGTCGCTGACGCGCGGGGCCCAGCTGCAGGTCGCCTTCAACCTCCCGCGCGCGCTCCGGCCGCAGGGAGGAGCGGCTCCCGCCGGTGATAGCCGGGGCTACAGAGCATCTCCGGTGGCACTACGACCACCGGCGTCCTCAGGAGTCCACGCCGCACCCATCCATGTGCTGCACGCATGCCGTGGAGGGCTGCAGCAGCGATGGCTTGGGTGGCCGCGGAGGAGGCCGTCGGCGAGGTTTGGGGACTGCGCGACAGGCGCGGGGAGGAGGGAATGAAGTGCGGGGCGAGTCTGCGGTGGTGATGAGGGGGCGCTGGAGTGGTCTACAGGGGAGGAGGAGGAGTGGTGGGCGCGAATTTAGGTGGAGTCCGTGGCTCGGCTCCGGCCAGGGGGAGCGCGGGAGGGCTCAGAGAGCGGGTGGGCTGGGTCTGGGTGACGTACGTGAGGGAGAGAGGGCGAAAGGAGTAGAGAGGGGGCTCGGGGGTGGCCTTAAATAGAAGGGGGCGAGGTGCACCATGGTTCGTACGCCAGCGAGATTCTAGCCGTTGCTGGAGGCCACAGGGGCGCGCGTGGGCGTGTCTGAGGCGTTTGTGGAGGTGGTCCACGACCAGGGGAAGGAAGAGAGGGAGCAGGAGGGCCAGAGGCGCCACAAGGCGCAGTGAGTGTGCTCATTGGAGCTCTCGGGCTGGCCATGGCGCTGCGTGTGAGGGAGGCCGAGGAGGGAGAAGGAAGAGGGGACCAGGGCTTAGCGTGTTGCGACGCCGAGGCACACTGCCGGGCGAGCTGGGGAGGCCCGAGGTGGCCCGAGGTGCTTGGCAGGGGGCGGCTACAGTGCGGGAGGGCACTGTAGCGCGCTCCAGAGCGTGCCTATGGCCGGCATGACCATTTTTCTAGCGCTCTGGGCTTGGCCTCTAGTGTCTGGGGGCTCTAGGGGGAAGTAAATAAGTGGTATGTGGCCTTGGATGCCTGGGAGCCGAGGGAGAGGAGAGAGGTAGAAGAAGAGGGAGAGAGGGGCTGTCCAGGGAGGGAAAGTGGGGTTTTACCCCTTCAATAATTGAGCTACGGATTTTCCATTGCTACTGGAGGTGCAAGGGGACTAGGAGGGGTTGTGGTAAAAAGTTGAGCTCAAGGAGAATAGGGTAAGTGGTCAAAATGGTGATTTTTGAAAAGTGACAAAAGGTGTTTGATGCAAATTTGGGCAAGCAAATTAACTACACTTGACATGAGAATTAACAGGATCAAGTGTCACACATAATTGAGGTTTACCACCAAGTTTGAGTCCATTTGAAGAAAGTTGCCAATGTAACTTTGGTAAACCCTAGAAATCAGCAGAAATGGCTTTACCAAGATTTAGTCATGCAAATCTATTCTCCTTGATGCACCACTTGGTTTAGTGTCATCATTTAAGGATTTGAACATGTCCACAAAAATTGGGATCAAAAGGAGACACTTGGCAATATAGAGTTGTTCAAATTTGGTTCTGGACAGGAAGGGTGTTGGGGCACTTTGATCAATATAACATTTTCTCCAACTTGTGCCATTTGGTCTAGATGAATTATTAGACCAGTTGAGCATGTTCAAAAGGTTTGAGAACATTTGGACATGTTTGGCAATGTAAAGTTGCTCAAACTTCAAAATGGACAGAATTGGTTTTGAGGGGATTTCATGGGGTTATACTATTCTCCATGACATGATACTTATCAAGATCATCCAACATGTCATATGTGACATGCTAGAATTTTCTTGGAATTTTTGGAGAATATTTCCTTTGTAAATATTTCAAAAGCTTGAAATATCTAGAAAGGGTTTTTGAGGGGTTTGACCAATATTTTGAACATGACCATGTGTTGAAACTCTTATATATGGACAATATATGTCCACTGAGTTTCCCTAGGTTTTTGTCAAATATTTTTGAAACAATAAAATAATTTTTCCCTATTAAAGACCATTTCTGGACTTAAAAAAAGCTTTTAAATAAAATAGGAAAATAACCTTTAAAATTATATTTTTGTGGTTTCTGGGTATCCTATATCTAATAGGAGTCAAATATATTTTTGGAAAGATTTTTACTGCCCTTAATTAAGTACTTGTAGTGCAAACCTCAATTTCAGGGGTTTTGAAAAACTAATTTTTGAAAATACTATTTGGCCAAATTATTTTTGCAAGAAATCATTTTTATGTCCTATACACATGGCATGATCATTGGTTCAAGAGTTTGGAGCAAGGAGATGAAGTATAGGAGTTGGAGGATTTATTTGATTTTTAGAGCACTTGCAAACAAAGCAGACAAAAACCAATCAAGGCAAGGTCCAAATCACTCAAAAGTTTTTGTCAAACCACATTTTATCATGATTGTTAGCTTAAGTGTAGTGGCATGAAAATCAGGGTGTGACAGACCTACCCCCTTACAAGAATCTCGTCCCGAGATTCCCAAACTAAGCGCTGGAAGGGATCTGAGAAACTTGGATCTGGGGTAGTCTTCAAGTCCTCATGTTGCTTCGCTTCGTAGTAGTGCTCCATTGAGCTTGAAGTACTTGATGATGTGGCTTCATGCATGGCGCTCTTCTTGATCCAGGTTGCTAATGGGTAGCTCATGATAGGTTAGATTGGGTTAGGGTCGATGGCTTGGTGGTCAATGCCCTCAGAGAGATCGGGCAAGTTAGGAAGTTGGAAACACTTCCGAGTTGTGTCATGTGGAAACATTACACAGTGGGTAACTCGGTGGTAACTCCATCTGTAACCTGTCTTCTCTTCATCTTGTGGCGATCTCTAAGGGGGTTGTTAAATCTTGGAGTGATCTCGAAGAGGGCCGATGAATCTTGGTGTGGGTTTCCTTGTCATGGAAATGCTTGGTTACTTAGAGAGGAGTGGCTTGCAGATACACCTGGTCTTCAACGCGGAGGTTTACTTCTTGACGACGGTGGTTGGTATAGTTCTTCCTCCTAGACATGACGATCTTCAGATGTTCCTTGACCAGCTCAATGATTCTTCTTCCGACTTCGGGTAGGCAAGTATGTCATCAAAGAAAGATGACAACTAACTTGTCCAAGTATTTCATGAAGTCTATGGGGTACGCAAAGTAGGCTGGGGTATCTCGTGAAGTCTTGTAGGGTATAGGGATAGGGTTCTAGTTTCGAGGTGTAAACACAGCTCTACGGGGTTCCACTTGGTCGAGGAGGCTGTAGCAAAAGTCTTCAGTGCTTGTTGGTCGCCGAGGTAGAATCCTGGTGTATCTTGTCTTGCCGGGTCTTCAGCTGATGAGAGAGATGAGAGAGAAAAGTAGCATAGAGGAGGGGATGCCTAAAGGGGGTTCTATAGTCCAAGTGCAAACAACAAGTGCCAAAAAGGGCCAAACACAAACAACAAAATAAGGCAGGTGATATAGTCGCGTACTTGTTGCCTAGGGCAAAAGGGCAACTGATATCAAAACACAAACAAATAAATGCAAGCAACACACAATCATGGTTCTATTCGAACCATCATACGGACTCGACTGCACATAGGGGGGTACACGACTCATCCTACCCTAGGGGTTCTCGGACTAAGTAGTCGTGCTTTACTTCGTGCCTCGTGCAGTCTCCTGGGTTTTCCTCAGGTGTTGCTACGTCTCTTGTAGTTGTTCGATGAAACAATCCGGGTTGAGCCTGAAGATTCTTCAACAACTTTTCGCCTGTTGGAGTGATGGGGTGAAGGTGGCTCCTCGTAACTGGCATTGACTTGGTCTTCTATTGTCTTCTTAATCACGACGATCCCTTTTTGTCTTCTAAGCCGTCGATGGTACCAGGTAGGCAATCCTTTATGCAATAACATTATCAAGGCATAATAGTGGTCCAACCCGTCGGACACATTGTTGACAATATCGTCACCGAGAGCGGGGGATGAAGAGAACCGTTTTCCTGCTCACTATAGTGAGGCGGACCAAATGGCTAGGTTCTCATCCACCGGTGGTTGCCGATACAACAATGGTAAGGACATGGTTGCTCTATTAGCGATGTATATCATGATCTTGCATTTCCTATGCCCTGATCATCATAGCCTAAGGTCGCATCATCTTGGGGCAGTGTCAAGGATGTCACCATCTTCTGGGTCTTCATGTCCTCATTCCTCGAGGATGTATCTTCTGTTGGTATCGTCTTGTTGTGGTGTCGCCAATCTTGTGCTCGGAAGATGTAGGCGAATGTCTGACAAGGCATCCTCCTTCTAGATTATCCACGAGGATTACAAGGAATCCAGGGGTCAGGGGCATAAGGGTTCTAGCGACCAAAAGTTTTGAAGGGGAAGAGATCAATAAGGAAAGTATACCTTAGTTTTCGAAAAACTGAGAAGGGAAGAGAAGTACAGATAGTTTGAAAACTGGTAATAGTTTTGAAAATAGTTTTACCCTAACTAACGACCATGCTAACTAAGGCTTCCTACAGTCAGGATGGCTCTGATACCAGCTCAGGGGACCCCGACTCATAAGTCGTGATCACCGAATGCACGCGTGTACACCGATCCCGCAGATCAATGCTCACCGAACACACAAAAGCTGAATAACAAGAGTCTTACATCCATACATACCGTCTTACACAAATTATGACCATTATGGTCAAGTCTTACATTGATAAAGCCTTAAGGGCTGAACATCAAATAAAACACAAGCAGCGGAAATCTTCGACGATAAGTAGAACCCACGCCATATGCCTTAACCCTACAGGCATTCTGACTGGGAAACATCCTAGTTCGCATGTTCGTCTCCAAAGAACTCTTCTTCGAACTCTGGTTCTTCCATGTCTGGCCAATTAAATAACCAGTGGCAAGCCAATGAGTACTTTGAATGTACTCGCAAGCAACCCATGTTTTGGTTCAAGATACAACAATGCATGATATAGGTAAATTTTTGCAGAAAGCTAGTTTTGAGTGCAATGACATGTTCAACAACTTGTAAGATATGCATCAGGAGAATTCAAGTAACCATGAGGACAAGTTACAGATATCAACATAAATAGAGTGGGCACCAACCCAACTCAATCATGTCAAGTCCTTTGACTTGACCCAAGTAGATCTTCCCACTTATCCAAACACACACACTGGTTTGTAAACATGTGGACGTAGCCCAAGAGCGGTTACCCAACTGTCCTTGACCGTGGACACGGCTATTCAATAGTTTGACACTCTGCAGAGGTTGCACACTTCACCCACAAGATCCGTGGAACTTCCGTGTCATCCACGACCATGATACCTCAAGTACCCGGTAAGCACCCGATCACTACCTTTCCCTAGACGACACTAACAAGGAGTCCACTCGTTGTTCCGTATCCTCACGATGTACATCATACGAGACTCACTCGAGATCATAACATCCGAGAGGGGACACAACGGTGTATCCGGTCTTAAAGAAGACAGTCATGGCCACCCTACTGGCACGACCCGTCCCCGAGAGAGAGCACCAACTCTTCCCCGTCACTAGTAATGCGGGCTCCAAGCTAGTATCGGCCTAGGTAATCAATAATGCCCTTTCCCATATAAGGGTAGAGTGGTTGCGCATGTAAGGTTGGAATAACGGTCGCAACTTAAACCAATCCGTTTTGAAAACAACACACGCACTTGCCTCGGTACACCACTTCGTCATCAAGTGGTTACCCATCTCATCATCTCCCTCGGGCATAGGTGGCACCCGACGGGGTTTTCGAAAAGTCCTTTGAAAATACTTTATCTCCTTCACCATGCATATACCCGTCCCTTTTTGCGTAGCATCTACTTTAGCATCCTATCTACTCCCACCGGCATAACCATCATAAGAAGGTAGGGTCATGCACAATGCAAGTATCAACGAGGAAGTACGGTGGCAAACCGTCGAAGTGGTTACCACCTCATCATGATTCCGTTGCAACAACAATATGGTGCTATATGACATGCATAAAAAGGGTTTCATAGACATGGTCAAAGGGCTGCTTGGCTGGTTCATCAGAGTCTTCAAGTCTTCGGGTCCTTCTCCAAGTATTCCATCTACTTCGTCAACTAACGTCGAAAACAATCACAATAAGCAACACAACAAGGCAAAAATAAAAGTGCTCTAAAAATGTGAGTTGGACTTTTCTAGGATACCTCTGGTCATATGAGGGATGACCAAAGTAGTTTCACTGGGATTTGATCTATGAATATCTTTGAACATTTCGATATGATGGAATTAAGGGATTTGTGGATTTGGAAGAAGTGTACAGAAGAATTACTTTTTGAAAAATTAGCAAAGGCACCCATTTCACAAGGAATAATTTTAGAAGCACCTGGGAGTTGGTTTCACTGGATTTGGAGTTCAAATGATTTTCCTATGAATTTGCAAAGTTGGCATTGTATGGAGAAGTGGACCAATATTCTATGTGGTGTAGAAAGTACTAGGAAAAATGTTCAAAAACTAAGTTTTGATCTTATAAGCATCTAGGAATTTGAATCATGGAATTTGGATAAAAAATGGGCTCTCTGTGATTTTCTAAAGTTCATCACAGAAATGGAAATACAAGATTTGATAAATATTTGTGAAGAAAAAGTTCCTGGAAAAATGTGCAAGTTGCACCATGAGATAGATCATGATTTTATGAGCTACTAGAAATTTGAATCATCAAATTTGGAGGTAATATGAATATCTGGGAGATTTTACAAGTTTCAGGAAAAAAAGAAAAAGACAAAGGAGGAAGGATTTATACCTATACTACGACCTGGTGCAAGATAGTGTCAAGACCTGGGCCGCCCAGCCGCACGGCCACGCTGTGGCGACGGGCGACGTCAGGCGCATTTCGTCTGGCCCGTCTCCACTTAAACGGCGGGGCCCGCCCACTGGGTCGCTGACGCGCGGGGCCCAGCTGCAGGTCGCCTTCAACCTCCCGCGCGCGCTCCGGCCGCAGGGAGGAGCGGCTCCCGCCGGCGATAGCCGGGGCTACAGAGCGTCTCCGGCGTCGCTACGCCCACTGGCGTGCTCAGGAGTCCACGCCGCACCCATCCATGTGCTGCACGCATGTCGTGGAGGGCTGCAGCAGCGATGGCTTGGGTGGCCGCGGAGGAGGCCGTCGGCGAGGTTTGGGGACTACGCGGCAGGCACGGGGAGGAGGGAATGAAGTCTTGGGCGAGTCAGCGGTGGTGATGAGGGGGCGCTGGAGTGGTCTACAGGGGAGGAGGAGGAGTGGTGGGCGCGAATTTAGGTGGAGTCCGGCGGCTCGGCTCCGGCCATGGGGAGCGACGGAGGGCTCGGAGAGAGGGTTGGCTCGGTCTGGGTGACGTACGTGAGGGAGAGAGGGCGAAAGGAGTAGAGAGGGGGCTCGGGGGTGGCCTTAAATAGAAGGGGGCGAGGTGCACCATGGTTCAGTCGCCTTGAGATTCTAGCCCGTTCTTTGGAGGCCACAGGGCGCGCGTGGGCGTGTCGAGGCGTTGTGGAGGTGGTCCACGACCGTGGGAAGGAAGAGAGGGAGCAGGAGGGCGAGGCGCGCTGCAGTGAGTGTTCTCATTGGAGCTCTCGGCGGCCATGGCGCGCGTGTGAGGGAGGCCGTAGGAGGGAGAAGGAAGAGGGGGACCAGGGCTTAGCGTGTTGCGGACGCCGAGGCACATCGTCGGGCGAGCTGGGGAGGCCCGAGGTGGCCCGAGGTGCTTGGCAGGGGGCGGCTACAGTGCGGGAGGGCACTGTAGCGCGCTCCAGAGCGTGCCTATGGCCGGCATGACCATTTTGGTACTGGTTCTATTGCTAATATTTGCAACTCGAAACAGGGGTACGGATTAAGCGAAGATTGGCTAAGGACGAGGTGACGATGCGCGTGGGAAATGGTTCCAAAGTCGATGTGATCGCGGTCGGCACGCTACCTCTACATCTACCTTCAGGATTAGTATTAGACCTAAATAATTGTTATTTGGTGCCAGCGTTGAGCATGAACATTATATCTGGATCTTGTTTGATGCGAGACGGTTATTCATTTAAATCAGAGAATAATGGTTGTTCTATTTATATGAGTAATGTCTTTTATGGTCATGCACCCTTGAAGAGTGGTCTATTTTTATTGAATCTCGATAGTAGTGATACACATATTCATAATGTTGAAGCCAAAAGATGCAGAGTTGATAATGATAGTGCAACTTATTTATGGCACTGCCGTTTAGGTCATATCGGTGTAAAGCGCATGAAGAAACTCCATCTTGATGGACTTACGGAACAACTTGATTATGAATCACTTGGTACTTGCGAACCGTGCCTCATGGGCAAGATGACTAAAACACCGTTCTCCGGAACTATGGAGAGAGCAACAGATTTGTTGGAAATCATACATACAGATGTATGTGGTCCGATGAATGTTGAGGCTCGTGGCGGATATCGTTATTTTCTCACCTTCACAGATGATTTAAGCTGATATGGGTATATCTACTTAATGAAACATAAGTCTGAAACTTTTGAAAAGTTCAAAGAATTTCAGAGCGAAGTTGAAAATCATCGTAACAAGAAAATAAAGTTTCTACGATCCGATCGTGGAGGAGAATATTTGAGTTACGAGTTTGGTCTACATTTGAAACAATGCGGAATAGTTTCGCAACTCACGCCACCCGGAACACCACAGCGTAATGGTGTGTCCGAACGTCGTAATCGTACTTTACTTGATATGGTACGATCTATGATGTCTCTCACTGATTTACCACTATCATTTTGGGGTTATGCTTTAGAGACGGCTGCATTCACGTTAAATAGGACACCATCAAAATCCGTTGAGACGACGCCTTATGAACTATGGTTTGGCAAGAAACCAAAGTTGTCGTTTCTTAAAGTTTGGGGCTGTGATGCTTATGTGAAAAAGCTTCAACCTGATAAGCTCGAACCCAAATCAGAGAAATGTGTCTCATAGGATACCCAAAAAAGACTGTTGAGTACACCTTCTATCACAAATCCGAAGGCAAGACTTTTGTTGCTAAATTCGGAGTTTTTCTAGAAAAGGAGTTTCTCTCGAAAGAAGTGAGTGGGAGGAAAGTAGAACTTGATGAGGTAACTGTACCTGCTCCCTTATTGGAAAGTAGTTCATCACAGAAACCGGTTTCTGTGACACCTACACCAATTAGTGAGGAAGTTAATGATGATGATCATGAAATTTCAGATCAAGTTGTTACTGAACCTCGTAGATCAACCAGAGTAAGATCCGCACCAGAGTGGTACGGTAATACTGTTCTGGAAGTCATGCTATTAGATCATGATGAACCTACGGACTATGAAGAAGCGATGGTGAGCCCAGATTCCGCAAATGGCTTGAAGCCAGGAAATCTGAGATGGGATCCATGTATGAGAACAAAGTGTGGACTTTGGTTGACTTGCCCGATGATCGGCAAGCAATTGAGAATAAATGGATCTTCAAGAAGAAGGCGGCTGACGGTAATGTTACTGTCTACAAAGCTCGACTTGTTGCGAAAGGTATTCGACAAGTTCAAGGGGTTGACTATGATGAGACCTTCTCACCCGTAGCGATGCTTAAGTCTGTCCGAATCATGTTAGCGATTGCCGCATTTTATGATTATGAAATTTGGCAGATGGATGTCAAAACTGCATTCCTGAATGGATTTCTGGAAGAAGAGTTGTATATGATGCAACCGAAAGGTTTTGTTGATCCAAAGGGAGCTAACAAAGTGTGCAAGCTCCAGCGATCCATTTATGGACTGGTGCAAGCCTCTCGGAGTTGGAATAAACGCTCTAATAGTGTGATCAAAGCATTTGGTTTTGTACAGACTTTTGGAGAAGCCTGTATTTACAAGAAAGTGAGTGGGAGCTCTATAGCATTTATGATATTATATGTGGATGACATATTACTGATTGGAAACGATATAGTATTTCTGGATAGCATAAAGGGATACTTGAATAAGAGTTTTTCAATGAAAGACCTTGGTGAAGCTGCTTACATATTGGGCGTTAAGATCTATAGAGATAGACCAGGACGCTTAATTGGACTTTCACAAAGCACATACCTTGACAAAGTTTTGAAGAAGTTCAAAATGGATCAAGCAAAGAAAGGGTTCTTGCCTATGTTACAAGGTGTGAAGTTGAGTAAGATTCAATGCCCGACCACTGCAGAAGATAGAGAGAAAATGAATGATGTTCCCTATGCTTCAGCCATAGGCTCTATCATGTATGCAATGCTGTGTACCAGACCTGATGTGTGCCTTGCTATAAGTCTAGCAGGGAGGTACCAAAGTAATCCAGGAGTGGATCACTGGACATCGGTCAAGAACATCCTAAAATACCTGAAAAGGACAAAGGATATGTTTCTCGTTTATGGAGGTGACAAAGAGCTCATCGTAAATGGTTACGTTGATGCAAGCTTTGACACTGATCCGGACGATTCTAAATCACAAACCAGATACGTGTTGACATTGAACGGTGGAGCTGTCAGTTGGTGCAGTTCTAAACAAAGCGTCATGGCGGGATCTACATGTGAAGCGGAGTACATAGCTGCTTCAGAAGCAGCAAATGAAGGAGTCTGGATGAAGGAGTTCATATCTGATCTAGGTGTCATACCTAGTGCATCGGGTCCAATGAAAATCTTTTGTGACAATACTGGTGCAATTGCCTTGGCGAAGGAATCCAGATTTCACAAGAGAACTAAGCACATCAAGAGACACTTCAATTCCATCCGGGATCTAGTCTAGGTGGGAGACATAGAAATTTGTAAGATACATACGGATCTGAATGTTGCAGACCCGTTGACTAAGCCTCTTTCACAAGCAAAACATGATCAGCACCAAGGCTCCATGGGTATTAGAATCATTACTGTGTAATCTAGATTATTGACTCTAGTGCAAGTGGGAGACTGAAGGAAATATGCCCTAGAGGCAATAATAAAGTTATTATTTATTTCCTTATATCACGATAAATGTTTATTATTCATGCTAGAATTGTATTAACCGGAAACATGATACATGTGTGAATATATAGACAAACAGAGTGTCACTAGTATGCCTCTACTTGACTAGCTCATTGATCAAAGATGGTTATGTTTCCTAGCCATTGACATTGATTGTCATTTGATTAACGGGATCACATCATTAGGAGAATGATGTGATTGACATGACCCATTTTGTTAGCTTAGCACACGATCGTTTAGTATGTTGCTATTGCTTTCTTCATGACTTATACATGTTCATATGACTATAAGATTATGCAACTCCCGTTTACCAGAGGAACACTTTGTGTGCTACCAAACGTCACAACGTAACTAGGTGATTATAAAGGTGCTCTACAGGTGTCACCGAAGGTACATGTTGGGTTGGCGTATTTCGAGATTAGGATTTGTCACTCCGATTGTCGGAGAGGTATCTCTGGGCCCTCTCGGTAATGCACATCACTTAAGCCTTGCAACTAATGAGTTATTTGCGGGATGATGTATTGTGAAACGAGTAAAGAGACTTGCCGGCAACGAGATTAAACTAGGTATTGAGATACCGACGATCGAATCTCGGGCAAGTAACATACCGATGACAAAGGGAACAACGTATGTTGTTATGCGGTCTGACCGATAAAGATCTTCGTAGAATATGTGGGAGCCAATATGAGCATCCAGGTTTTGCTATTGGTTATTGACCGGAGACGTGTCTCGGTCATGTCAACATAGTTCTCGAACCCGTAGGGTCCGCACGCTTAACATTACGATAACAGTTATATTATGAGTTTATATGTTTTGATGCACCGAAGGTTGTTCGGAGTCCCAGATGTGATCACGGACATAACGAGGAGTCTCGAAATGGTCGAGACATGAAGATTGATATATTGGAAGCCTATGTTTGGATATCGAAAGTGTTTCGGGTGAAATCGGGATTTTACCGGAGTACCGGGAGGTTACCGGAACCCCCCGGGAACATAATGGTCCTTAGTGGGCCTAGGTGGAAGAGAGGAGAGGCGACTAGGGCTGGGCCGCGCGCCCCTCCCCCCAGTCCGAATAGGACAAGGAGAAGGGGGCGGCGCCCCCCTTCCTTCTTATCCTCCACTCCTTCCCCCTCCCAAGTCCTAATCCACCTAGGAAGGGGGGGGGGGAGTCCTTCTCCCGGTGGGAGTAGGACTCCTCCCGGTGCGCCCTCTCCCTTGGCCGGCCGCACCCCCCTTGCTCCTTTATATACGGGGGCAGGGGGCACCCCATAGACACAACATTGATCTGTTTGATCTTTAGCCGTGTGCGGTGCCCCCCTCCACCATAGTCCACCTCGATATCTTCAGAAAGGTGCTTAGGCGAAGCCTGCGTCGATAGAACATCAACATCATCACCACGCCGTCATGTCGACAAAACTCTCCTCAACACTCGGCTGGATCGGAGTTCGAGGGACGTCATCGGGTTGAACGTGTGCTGAACTCGGAGGTGCCGTACGTTCGGTACTTGATCGGTCGGATCGTGAAGACGTACGACTACATCAACTGCATTGTGCTAACGCTTCCGCTTTCAGTCTACGAGGGTACGTGGACAACACTCTCCCATCTCGTTGCTATGCATCACCATGATCTTGCGTGTGCGTAGGAATTTTTTTGAAATTACTACGTTCCCCAACACTATATTCTATACACGAGGCATTCCTTGCGCCAAACTAAATAACACTAAGCATAGAAGCAAGGCATAGCATGTGAGCATGAAGAAAATGGCACGACTCACAAGCTACTTAACATACCGGACAATAATGAGATAAGAGTGATAGAATATGCCTCACACCATATGATAGAATAAGTCTGCTGGTCTCACACACGAATAAAACCAACCAAACCAACGACGAAGGTTCAACGAAAGCAAGGAGACAACGAAAACAAAATCACTTGCAAATCCTACACTGTCTCCCCCTTTGGCATCGAGACACCACAAAGTCAGAGAGGACACCTAAGACACAGGTGGTAGATCCCACTGCAAAGAGATCATCCATCGAACACCTCCTCTGATGCGGTTGGAAGAGACTCATCATTAGAATCAACCCACTAAAAGTTCTTCATCCAAGCAGCTTCAGGTGTAATGTTCTTCTCAGACCCACTCGAGATGGTCTCGCCAAGCTTCCTCAGAATTAGCTTGTCGCGCTGACGACTCTCCTTC
The DNA here is from genome assembly GCA_021605145.1 of Aegilops bicornis. Taxonomy (NCBI): domain Eukaryota; kingdom Viridiplantae; phylum Streptophyta; class Magnoliopsida; order Poales; family Poaceae; genus Aegilops; species Aegilops bicornis. Next base: position 103,518,708 of record CM038674.1, read on the forward strand.
CGAGCAACATGTGTCAGATACTGCCCCTTAGTCTGCATGCAAAACAGAGTCTTCATCCTGTCCTTGAGCTTCGTGGCCCAAGATGGCTCAGCACAGGAAGGCTCATACATCTCGGGACTATCCTCGTCCTCATCAACATCCATGTTGGCAGTAGCAGGTTTAGTGGTAGTGTTAGCCCACTTGTCCTTGAGATGCAGCCGAATGGGCGCATGATGGATCTATTTGGGAGCCTGAAAATACACACCTAGAAAGGTCTCCGCCCACTTCTCCCAGATCAAGAAGAACAAACAAGGTCCATAGGTGGGGACCTTACAGTGAAACACAACCGACTGAAGATCACTCCACATGACGTGGGAAACATCAAGTAGTCCAGGAATGCGAATCCGCCCTTTCTCACAAAGGAGAAGCATATCCACCAGATAGGAATGCACCTGGTCCTTTTTTCCCATACGAGGAAAGAGAGTGTTGCGAAAGATTCTGTGCATGACATCAAGAAACAGGTTCAACACATGAGATACCTCACCAGTGACAGACACCTTCTCAACAAGGTATGGCAGCAACTTCTCCTTGGAGGCAGCATGTGGGTTTTCATGTGGGCGCAAACCAACGGGCTTCTCAAGCCTCTCATTGCGAATGTACAAAAGATCCATGAACTCCTTCCAGGTAGCAGTCATCCTTGACGGTGTCCTGGACTAGGGAGTACTCACCACGTCGTCTCCCGATCTGTTAGATTGGGCCGAGGACCCCCATGGCCGTATACTCATGAGCCAGTCCGGATAGTTTCCGCATACAAGGAAGATTCCACAAGACTTGGCGATCAAGACAAGGATTCCTCCCCACCTGCGTATTCTGCTAGGACTCTTGTTATCCTAGGCCTCTGGTGCATTATATAAACCGAGGCCAGGCTAGTCGATAGATATACAACAATCATACCATAGGCTAGCTTCTAGGGTTTAGCCTCTACGATCTCGTGGTAGATCTACTCTTGTACTACCCATATCATCAATATTAATCAAGCAGGAAGTAGGGTTTTACCTCCATCGAGAGGGCCCGAACACAGGTAAACATTGTGTCCCTTGCTTCCTGTTACCATCAGCCTAGACGCACAGATCATGACCCCCTACCCGAGATCCGCCGGTTTTGACACCGACATTGGTGCTTTCATTGAGAGTTCCTCTGTGTCGCCGCTGCAAGGCTTGATGGCTCCTTCAATCGTCAACAACACGGTCCAGGGTGAGACTTTCCTCCCCGGACAGATCTTCATATTCGGCGGCTTCGCACTGCGGGCCAACTCGCTTGGCCATCTGGAGCAGATCGAGAGCTACGCCCCTGGCCACCAGGTCAGGTTCAGAAACTTGAACTAAACTGCCGACGTCCGCGGAGACTTGATCTTCGACGGATTCGAACCCATGCCAGGTGCGCCGCACGGTCACGATGAGCATGATTTAGCTCTGTCGTCGGACAGTGTTCGGGAGATCACACCTGCAACTACTCTGGCCCTCAATCCGGAGCAAATCGCGCCATTCGAGGACGGGTGGATAGACCCCGCCATGGAGGCCGCACTCGTAGTGGCGATAGAGCCTTATAATGACTTCACCCGTTACGAGAGCCGTGTTGCCGAACTACTGGATTCGTCCCCGGTCACGGACTCCGAGCCGCCTGCGCCCGTGCCTATCGAATCTGATTGGGCACCGATTATGGAGTTCACCTCCGCGGATACCTTTCAGCACTCGCCCTTGGGCGATGTGCTAAGCTTGTTGATATCTTTCTCCCTGTTAGGAGACTCCCGGCCGAACTATGTCCGACGTTGACCACGTCACGACCTGCCTCAGCGGGGCCGCACTGTTGCTTCTTCAATCCGATGTCCATCACGCCGACCTACTTCGACTCATCGGCTGACATCGAGGCTTCGACATCTCGGCTGGACCGGGGGCTTCGCCATCTCTTCATCAACCTACCACGAGACTTCAATCACTAGCCGACCAACCCGTCACGTTAGCTGGACCAGAGGCTTTGCCTCGGCGAGCCAACCTTTACCAGGATCGCCATGCGGTCGCTTCGCCACCCTTCAGGCAATGAGAATGCAGATCGAGTCCCAATTTTGGGAGTCACTTTTCTTCGGATCGCTACAACAAATAGACCAGGTGCTATTAATCCTAGTATTTTTTGCTTGTTTGGGTTTATTTTTCCAAGGAATTATTACTCCGGTTTGTCCATCATCTGTACACAGGTTTATCAAATGGTGGCCGCATTAACGACGGTCGCATGGTGGTTTGGTCAGTTTCCGTACGTAGTCCGTGACGCCGTGATCTGGAACTCGGACCGACCTGAGAATTCAGGCTTTGCCACGCCTTCACCGCGTCACGCCGTCGCCGTGCATTGCCATTGACTTCGGCGCCAGGCCATATTTCTTTTATTACTCACTTTGCATAAATTATTTATTATGCGTCAATTTCTATTTTTTAATTTATCATTATTACTATTATCTCCGGTTTGCACTATTTTTTGTGCACAGGAAAATGATCCAGCCGGACTATATCCTTTGGCGTCACCTCGGGACCGGCTTGGGGGATGGAACCTTGTCCCGCATCAAGCTCGGACCGCGTCATCAATACCGAACACATTAACCAGCTAAGTTGCCTTCATGCTCAAAATTTTAAATTTTTAACTTATGTTCGGTTCGATCAAGCATTATACTTTTTTGGGAAAATGCTTGTAAAAAATTTCCTTGTCCAAACTTTGTTTGTGACGGACAAATTCAAATACCCCAATTACTTGGGTGCTCCCTTGCTGGAGCTTTTCCTCTTGCATATGATTATACTTGTACAACTTCGTTCCTTGTTCGTGTATTATGCCACAATATGCACCATATTGACCTAAGTGATTTGCAAGATGGGTTGCCTTGCTCCTGTGTTTACCCCTACGTTCCCGATTGTTCGGCTAGGGAGTAAAGGGAGCACCTCTGCGATTTTCACGATCGGGTCATCCGAGCCGGACCTCAGACTGGGTGAAGCCGAAGCTAAGCGCTCTTACTGTTTTCAATAATGGTCGGCACACAACGGAACTCATGAGTACAAAAAATCTATTGCACAAGTCTCATAGTAACAATGAGCACCGAAGAAAGGTATCAGTGGGGGTACTATTTTCTTCGAAGATGCTTCTTACACTTCGTTCGTAATATAGCATAAGTTCCCTGAGCGCACTTTGTCTGTTACAGCCTTATTGTTGGAAATATGCCCTAGAGGCAATAATAAATTAGTTATTATTATATTTCCCTGTTCATGATAATCGTTTATTATCCATGCTATAATTGTATTGATAGGAAACTCAGATACATGTGTGGGTACATAGACAACACCATGTCCCTAGCAAGCCTCTATTGGCTAGCTCGTTGATCAATAGATGGTTACGGTTTCCTAACCATGGACATTGGATGTCGTTGATAACGGGATCACATCATTAGGAGAATGATGTGATGGACAAGACCCAATCCTAAGCCTAGCACAAAGATCGTAGTTCGTATGCTAAAGCTTTTCTAATGTCAAGTATCATTTCCTTAGACCATGAGATTGTGCAACTCCCGGATACCGTAGGAATGCTTTGGGTGTACCAAACGTCACAACGTAATCGGGTGGCTATAAAGGTGCATTACGGGCATCTCCGAAAGTATCTGTTGGGTTGGCACGAATCGAGATCGATTTGTCACTCCGTGTAAACGGAGAGGTATCTCTGAGCCCACTCGGTAGGACATCATCATAATGTGCACAATGTGACCAAGGGGTTGATCACGGGATGATGTGTTACGGAACGAGTAAAGAGACTTGCCGGTAACGAGATTGAACAAGGTATCGGTATACCGACGATCGAATCTCGGGCAAGTACAATACCGCTAGACAAAGGGAATTGTATACGGGATCGATTGAGTCCTTGACATCGTGGTTCATCCGATGAGATCATCGTGGAACATGTGGGAGCCAACATGGGTATCCAGATCCCGCTGTTGGTTATTGACCGGAGAACGTCTCGGTCATGTCTACATGTCTCCCGAACCCGTAGGGTCTACACACTTAAGGTTCGATGGCGCTTAGGGTTATAAAGGAAGTTTGTATGTGGTTACCGAATGTTGTTCGAGTCCGGATGAGATCCCGGACGTCACGAGGAGTTCGGAATGGTCCGGAGGTAAAGATTTATATATGGGAAGTCCTATTTTGGTCGCCGGAAAAGTTTCAGCACTTTATCGGTATTGTACCGGGAGTGCGAAGGGGTCCGGGGTCCACTGGGTCCACCTGCCCGGGGGCCACATGGGCTGTAAGGGGTGCGCCTTGGCCTATATGGGCCAAGGGCACCAGCCCCAAGAGGCCCATGCGCCAAGGAAACTTGGGAGGAAGAGTCCTCAAGGGGAAGGCACCTCGAGGTGCCTTGGGGAGGATGGACTCCTCCCCCTCTTGGCCGCACCCCTTCCTTGGAGGAAGGGGCAAGGCTGCGCCTCCCCTCTCCCTTGCCCCTATATATAGTGGAGGGGAGGAGGGCATCCACACATGAGCCTCGGCGCCTCCCTCCCTCCCGTGACACCTCCTCCTCTCCCGTAGGTGCTTGGCGAAGCCCTGCAGGATTGTCACGCTCCTCCACCACCACCACGCCGTTGTGCTGCTGTTGGATGGAGTCTTCCTCAACCTCTCCCACTCTCCTTGCTGGATCAAGGCATGGGAGACGTCACCGGGCTGTACGTGTGTTGAACGCGGAGGTGCCGTCCGTTCGGCACTCGGATCTCCGGTGATTTGGATCACGACGGCAATGCTGACTCCTTCAACCCCGTTCTCTTGAACGCTTCGCTTAACGATCTACAAGGGTATGTAGATGCACTCTCCTTCCCTCGTTGCTAGTTTCTCCATAGATAGATCTTGGTGACACGTAGGAAAATTTTGAATTTCTGCTACGTTCTCCAACAGTGGCATCATGAGCTAGGTCTATTGCGTAGATTCTTTGCACGAGTAGAAAACAAAGTAGTTGTGGGCGTTGATTTTGTTCAATATGCTTACCGTTACTAGTCCAATCTTGTTTCGACGGTATTGTGGGATGAAGCGGCCCGGACCGACCTTACACGCATTTTACGTGAGACAGGTTCCACCGACTGACATGCACTTGGTGCATAAGGTGGCTAGCGGGTGCCAGTCTCTCCCACTTTAGTCGGAACGGATTCGATGAAAAGGGTCCTTATGAAGGGTAAATAGCAATTGGCATATCACGTTGTGTTTTTGCGTAGGTAAGAAACGTTCTTGCTAGAAACCCAAAGCAGCCACGTAAAACATGCAAACAACAATTAGAGGACGTCTAACTTGTTTTTGCAGGGTATGCTATGTGATGTGATATGGCCAAGAAGAATGTGATGAATGATATGTGATGTATGAGATTGATCATGTTCTTGTAATAGGATTCACGACTTGCATGTCGATGAGTATGACAACCGGCAGGAGCCATAGGAGTTGTCTTTATTTATTGTATGACCTGCGTGTCATTAAACAACGCCATGTAATTACTTTACTTTATTGCTAACCGGTAGCCATAGTAGTAGAAGTAATAGTTGGCGAGACAACTTCATGGAGACACGATGATGGAGATCATGATGATGGAGATCATGGTGTCATGCCGGTGACGATAATGATCATGGAGCCCCGAAGATGGAGATCAATGGAGCTATATGATATTGGCCATATCATGTCACTACTATATAATTGCATGTGATGTTTATTATGTTTATGCATCTTGTTTACTTAGAACGACGGTAGTAAATAAGATGATCCCTTACACAAATTTCAAGAAGTGTTCTCCCCGATTTGTGCACCGTTGCTACAGTTCGTCAGCTTCTAAGCACCACGTGATGATCGGGTGTGATGGATTCTTACGTTCACATACAACGGGTGTAAGACAGATTTACACAAAGAAAACACTTGGGGTTAACTTGACGAGCCTAGCATGTATGCACATGGCCTCGGAACACAGAGACCGAAAGGTCGAGCATGAGTCGTATGGTAGATACGATCAACATGAAGATGTTCACCGATGTTGACTAGTCCGTCTCACGTGATGATCGGACACGGCCTAGTTGACTCGGACCATGTAATCACTTAGATGACCAGAGGGATGTCTATCTGAGTGGGAGTTCATAAGATGAACTTAATTATCTTGAACATAGTCAAAAGACCTCTTGCAAATTATGTTGTAAGCTCGCGCTTTAGTTCCACTGTTTAGATATGTTCCTAGAGAAAATATAGTTGAAAGTTGAAAGTAGCAATTATGCGATCAGTAGAAAGCTTATGTCCTTAATGCACCGCTCAGTGTGCTGAACCCCAAACGTCGTCTGTGGATGTTGCGAACATTTGACATACACGCTTTTGATAACTACGTGATAGTTCGGTTAAATGGTTTAGAGTAGAGGCACCAAAGACGTTTCTCGAAACATATAAGATGTTTCGAGGTCTAAAATTGGGATTTCAGGCTTGTGCCCACGTCAAAAGGTATAAGACCTCCGACGATTTTCTTAGCCTACAAACTAAGGGAGAAAAGCTCAATCGTTGAGCTTGTGCTCAGATTGTCTGAGTACAACAATCACTTGAATCGAGTGGGAGTTGATCTTCCAAATGAGATAGTGATGTTTCTCCAAAGTCATTGCCACCAAGCTGCTAGAGCTTCGTGATGAACTATAACATATCAAGGATAGAGATGATGATCCTTGAGGTATTCGCGTTGTTTGACATCGCGAAAGTAGAAATCAAGAAGGAGCATCAATTGTTGATGGTTGATGAAACCACTAGTTTCAAGAAGGGCAAGGGCAAGAAGGAATACTTCATGAAACAGCAAATCAGTTGCTGCTCCAGTGAAGAAACCCAAGGTTGAACCCAAACCCGAGAATGAGTGCTTCTGTAATAAGGGGAACAACCACTGGAGCAGAATTACCCTAGATACTTGGTAGATAAGAAGGCTGGCAAGGTCAATAGAAGTATATTGGATATACATTATGTTAATGTGTACTTTACTAGTACTCCTAGTAGCACCAGTGGTATTAGATACCGGTTCGGTTGCTAAGTGTTAGTAACTCGAAATAAAAGCTACGGAATAAACGGTGACTAGCTAAAGGTGAGCCGACGATATGTGTTGGAAGTGTTTCCAAGGTTGATGTGATCAAGCATCGCACGCTCCCTCTGCCATCGAGATTGGTATTAAACCTAAATAATTGTTATTTGGTGTTTGCGTTGAGCATAGACATGATTGGATTATGTCTATCACTACACGGTTATTCATTTAAGGAGAATAATGGTTACTCTATTTATTTGAATAATACCTTCGATGGTCTTGCACCTAAATAAATGGTTTATTGAATCTCGATCGTAGTGATACACATTTTCATGCCAAAAGATATAAGATAGTAATGATAGTACCACTTACTTGTGGCACTGCCATGTAAGTCATATTGGTATAAAACGCATGAAGAAGCTCCATGTTGATGGATCTTTGGACTCACTGCTTTTTGAAAAGTTTGAGACATGCGAACCATGTCTATTGGTGCATACGCATGAAGAAACTCCATGCAGATGGATCGTTTAGACTCACTTGATTTTGAATCACTTGAGATATGCAAATCATACCACATGGACAAGATGACCGAAAAGCCTCGGTTTCAAGAAGATGGAACTAGATAGCAACTTGTTGGAAGTAACACATTTTGATGTGTGCAGTCCAATGAGTGCCGAGGCATGCAAAGGAATATCGTTATGTTCTTACTTCACAGATGATTCGAGTAGATGTTGAGTATATTTACTTGATGAAACACAAGTCTGAATTATTGAATGGTTCAAGTAATTTCAGAGTGAAGTTTAAGATCTTCGTGACAAGAGGATAGAATGTCTATGATATGATCATAGAGATGAATATCTGAGTTATGAGTTTTGGCACACAATTAAGACATTGTGGAAATTGTTTCACAATTAATACCGCCTGGAACACCATAGTGTGATGGTGTGTTCGAACATCATAGTTGCACCCTATTGGATATGGTGCGTACCATGATGTCTCCTATCGAATTACCACTATCGTTCATGGGTTAGGCATTAGAGACAACCGCACTCACTTTAATAGGGTACCACGTAATTCCGTTGAGATGACACCGTATGAACTATGGTTTAGAGAAACCTAAGCTGTCATTTCTTAAAAGTTTGGGGCTGCGACGCTTATGTGGAAAAGTTTCAGGTTGATAAGCTCGAACCCAAAGCGGACAAATGCATCTTCATAGGACACCCAAAACAGTTGGGTATACCTCCTAATTCAGATCCGAAAGCAATAGGGATTGTTTCTTGAATCGGGTCCTTTCTCGAGGAAAAGTTCGTCTCGAAAAGTTGAGTGGGAGGATGGTGGAGACTTGATGAGGTTATTGAACCGTCACTTCAACTAGTGTGTAGCATGGCACGTGAAGTTGTTCCGTGGCACCTACACCAATTGAAGTAGAAGCTTATGACAGTAATCATGAAGTTTCCGATCAAGTCACTACCAAACCTCGTGGGACGACAAGGACGCCAGATCGCTTGAGTGGTACGGTGATCCTGTCTTGAAGGTCATGTTACTAGACAACAATGAACCTACGAGCTATGGAGAAGCGATGGTGGGCCCAAATTCCGACAAATGGTTAGAGGCCATGAAATCCGAGATAGTATCCATATATCGTAACAAAGCATGGACTTTGGTGGACTTGCCCGATGATCGGCAAGCCATTGAGATGAATGGATCTTTAAGAAGAAGACGGACGTGGACGGTAATATCACCGTCTATGAAGCTCGACTTGTGGCGAAGAGTTTTCACAAGTTCAAGGAGTTGACTACGATGAGATTTTCTCATCCGTAGCGATGCTTAAGTCCGTCGGAATCATATTAGCATTAGCTGCATTTATGAAATCTGGCGATGGATGTCAAAACGAGTTTCCTTACCAGTCTTCGTAAGGAAAGGTTGTATGTGATACAATCAGAAAGTTTTGTCGATCCTAAGGATGCTAAAAGGTATGCTGGCTCCAGCGATCCTTCTAAGGACTGGAGTATGCATTTCGGAGTTGGAATATGCACTTTGATAGGATGATCAAAGATTTTGGGTTTATACAAAGTTTATGAGAAACTTGTATTTCCAAAGAAGTGAGTGGGAGCACTATAGAATTTCTGATAAGTATATGTTGTTGACATATTGTTGATCAGAAATGATGTAGAATTTCTAGAAAGCATATAGGGATGTTTGAAAAGTGTTTTTCAATGGAAAACCTGGATTAAGCTACTTGAACATTGAGCATCAAGATCTATAAGGATAGATCAAAAATGCTTAATGGTACTTTCAAATGAGCATGTACCTTGACATGATCTTGAAGGTGTTCAAGATGGATCGATCAAAGAAGGAGTTCTTGCACGAGATGTAAGGTATGAAGTTAAGACTTAAAGCTCGACCACGGCGGAAACGTAGAGAAAGGATTTAAGATCGTCCCTATGCCTTAGACATAGGCTCTATAGTATGCTATGTTGTGTACCGCACTGTAAGTGTGCCTTGCCATGAGCCAGTCAAGGGTACAAGAATGATCCAGGAATGGATCATTGGACAATGATCAAAATTGTCCTTGGAGTTAATAAGGACATGTTTCTCGATTATGGAGGTGATAAAGAGTTCGGCGTAAAGGGTTACGTCGATGCAAGCTTTAACACCTATCCGAGTGACTCTGAGTAGCAAACCGGATGCGTATAGTGGAGCAACCGTTTGGAATAGATCCGAGTGGAGCGTGGAAGCAGCATTTACAATATGACATAGAGAATTGCAAAGCACACACGGATCTGAAAGGTTCAGACCCGTTGACTAAAACCCGTTGACTAAAACCTCTCTCACAAGCAAAACATGATCAAACCTCAGAACTCATTAAGTCTAAATCACATGATGATGTGAACTAGTTTACGTACACTAGTAAACTCTTTGGATGTTGGTCACATGGCGATGTGACCTATCAGCGTTAATCACATGACGATGTGAACTAGATTATTGACTCTAGTGCAAGTGGGAGACTGTTGGAAATATTCCCTAGAGGCAATAATAAATTAGTTATTATTATATTTCCTATTCATGATAATCGTTTATTATCCATGCTATAATTGTATTGATAGGAAACTCGGATACATGTGTGGGTACATAGACAACACCATGTCCCTAGCAAGCCTCTATTGGCTAGCTCGTTGATCAATAGATGGTTACGGTTTCCTAACCATGGACATTGGATGTCGTTGATAACGGGATCACATCATTAGGAGAATGATGTGATGGACAAGACCCAATCCTAAGCCTAGCACAAAGATCGTAGTTCACATGCTAAAGCTTTTCTAATGTCAAGTATCATTTCCTTAGACCATGAGATTGTGCAACTCCCGGATACCGTAGGAATGCTTTGGGTGTACCAAAGCGTCACAACGTAATCTGGGTGGCTATAAAGGTGCATTACAGGCATCTCCGAAAGTATCTGTTGGGTTGGCACGAATCGAGACTGGATTTGTCACTCCGTAAACGGAGAGGTATCTCTGGGCCCACTCGGTAGGACATCATCATAATGTGCACAATGTGACCAAGGGGTTGATCACGGGATGATGTGTTACGGAACGAGTAAAGAGACTTGCCGGTAACGAGATTGAACAAGGTATCGGTATACCGACGATCGAATCTCGGCAAGTACAATACCGCTAGACAAAGGGAATTGTATACGGGATCGATTGAGTCCTTGACATCGTGGTTCATCCGATGAGATCATCGTGGAACATGTGGGAGCCAACATGGGTATCCAGATCCCGCTGTTGGTTATTGACCGGAGAACGTCTCGGTCATGTCTACATGTCTCCCGAACCCGTAGGGTCTACACACTTAAGGTTCGATGGCGCTAGGGTTATAAAGGAAGTTTGTATGTGGTTACCGAATGTTGTTCGAGTCCCGGATGAGATCCCGGACGTCACGAGGAGTTCGGAATGGTCCGGAGGTAAAGATTTATATATGGGAAGTCCTATTTTGGTCGCCGGAAAAGTTTCGCACTTTATCGGTATTGTGCAGGAGTGCCGAAAGGGGTCCGGGGTCCACCGGGGGTCTACCTGCCCTGGGGCCACATGGGCTGTAGGGGTGCGCCTTGGCCTATATGGGCCAAGGGCACCAGCCCCAAGAGGCCCATGCGCCAAGGAAACTTGGGGAGGAAGAGTCCTCAAGGGGAAGGCACCTCAGGGTGCCTTGGGAGGATGGACTCCTCCCCCCTCTTAGCCGCACCCTTCCTTGGAGGAAGGGGCAAGGCTGCGCCTCCCCTCTCCTTGCCCCTATATATAGTGGAGGGGAGGGAGGGCATCCACGCATGAGCCCCTGGCGCCTCCCTCCCTCCCGTGACACCTCCTCCTCTCGCGTAGGTGGTTGGCGAAGCGCTGGAGGAGTGTCACGCTCCTCCACCACCACCACGCCGTTGTGCTGCTGTTGGATGGAGTCTTCCTCAACCTCTCCCTCTCTCCTTGCTGGATCAAGGCATGGGAGACGCCACCGGCTGTACGTGTGTTGAACGCGGAGGTGCCGTCCGTTCGGCACTCGGATCTCCGGTGATTTGGATCACGACAAGTCTGACTCCTTCAACCCCGTTCTCTTGAACGCTTCCGCTTAGCGATCTACAAGGGTATGTAGATGCACTCTCCTTCCCTCGTTGCTAGTGTCTCCATAGATAGATCTTGGTGACACGTAGGAAAATTTTGAATTTATGCTACGTTCCCCAACACTTATGGCCTGATTGCCTGGTTATCGGAAGCACCGTCGATATTCTCGACAGGTGGAGTACATAACACTTTTCGGTCTTTTGACCAAAGAGGGAGAAGCCTATGGTCGGTTAAGACGCGTTTAAAGTTCGGGTGAACATAGATTTGATATAAGTACTTCGGTACACACAATCATTTTTTTACCCAAGTCACTTGGGGGCTCTTAAGTTTATTTGAGCCGTTTTATATTAAGTGTTTTTCTTCTTAGTCGTTGCAAAGTTTTTTTTATTATCATTTATCACTCCTTTCTCGACGCAAGTGTGTGGTGTGTGGTCAATATTGCATTTTTAATCCCAAGCGTAGCTCCATAGACCAACCTTGACAACGCGACACAAGCCATGCCTCGCGCCACCAAGCCCTCCACCACCTCTGAGCCAACAATCACCGAGACCTTCCTCACCGTCGAGCATGGAGATCTCTAGAATGTCATCATGGATGGGATACTGCACTGGGATTTCAATCCTGGTCTTGCCGTGGCTGAACAGGTTCGTCGTCGCTTCAGATCCACGGTCCACTATTCTCCTTCCGCCTCTTCCAAGGAATTTTTCTTGGTGGTCACTTTCTCCTCCGCCTCTTTCAAGCTATCCGCTTCTTCGGTCAGTCTTGCGCTTCAATGTTGTATTGGTGGCATTGCGGATGGTTTCAATGTGATTCATTTACATGATCGTGCTTATCGGTTCTCTGTGTCCTCGAATAAAGTTGGTCATTTTATTTATGGGCTTAGAGACCGGATTTGGCCTGACTTCATATGTCATTTCAATCTTTTCGGCTCTCATCATCATTTCTGGTTGATGGTTGATCAAAATAAGGATGAGATTGATAGGGCTATTCCTTTGGCTCCCTCTCGTAGCCCCATTGCAGTCAGGACCAATCTGGATTTCTTACGCAACTCTAAGGCATCTCTTGGTACTCACTCATCTGAATTGCTTAAGTTTGGTCTGATTCAAGTTCTTGATCATGCGGTTCATTCCGATCAGCCAAATCAGGAAAGTGAGAAGGAGAACACATTTAAGGCTATACCCGCTGATTACGGGATTGTTTTTGGTCAGTTTGATCCGGTGACGTCCCAGAGTGGCAACTACGAAATTTATGGGTATTAATTGTCCTTCCAAGAGCTGGGATTTAATTCCGGAAGACACGCTTTACAATATTCTGGATTTATGGCAAGCAGAGTATGTGAATGAGGATATTATGGCAGCTTTGGATTTATTATCCGTGCCCAATAGGCAATATATGATTGCCCGATTGGGTCTATGCCATATTTGTTCCAAATTTGGTCACACTGAGGATGAGTGCACGTATCAGATCCGCAATTCAGATATTTGCTCTAAGCAGGATCCTGCGATCAACGTAAGATCTGCTAATTGGAGTCGGGCTAGCTGTGATATCTGCAACAATTTCTCTCATACTGCCGCTATCTGCCCGTCTAGGCTTCTTTGCCTGCATTGTGGGCTGTTGGGCCACTTGGGCCGCCAATGTGGAACTGCCTCAGCATTATACTTCCGTTGGCAAGTGGTCAGAGAGGCCCACAGGTCTGAGCTGGGTATACCGAAGAGTCCCAAACCTTCTATGGTCAAACAGATTTGGATGCCCAAAAACAAGACTGTTGTGGATTCTGTGCTGCAGAAAGGTATTTTCCCACCGTCTCCTCCGCTTCCGGCTCTTTCTCATTCGTCGAGCCTGCCACCCATAGTCCTGCCATTGCAATCTCCCATTGCTCATTCTCCACCGGCTGACCCCAAGCTGCGCACGGGCGCGGCCATGGCGAACTTCCCTGCTGTGCCTTTCCGCTTTGTGCCGGAGGGGGCTGCGCTCGAGAGGGGGCCGGATAACAGGCTGCAGAGGAACACCATAGTAGTGGATGATCCCCCGTTGAGCCATGATAGGTATGCTATTGTCACTGTCACCCCTGCAGTTCCGGATCATCGCAAGGAGTTAGTGTTGCAAGATGTACTCCATATCCTTAGAGAGGACTTTCATCTGATTATCCCCGATGCTTTTGTTTATCCGATTGGAGTTGGTATGGTTGCTTTTGAGGATGTTTTTATCAGGGATGAGTACATTAGAGAAAGCCCTCACCAATTGGATCCTGTTGATGAAAACATGACATTTTCGCTTGTTCCGCATGATGAAGGGGAAAACATGCGGTTGTGTCCGTTTCAGTGTGTTGCCTGGATCCTATTTCTTGCTCTCCCAATGGATTACCAAACGGATCACTACATCAATAAAGCAGTATCCTGTTTCGGTAAACTTGAACTGTGGCACAGACCTGGGCAGAACAAGGAGAAAGTGTTGGTGCATGCTATTATTACTGATATTGCTTTGATTCCGCATAGTCTGGTTGTTAGGAGGTCGAGTCATTTGCCTGGGATGGGGCGCTCGTGGTCAGTGCCAGTCTATATCTTGAATGGTCGTCACACAATGCCTGGCTTAGTTGGTATTGAAGAGGATCCCCCTCCTATGAATGCCTCGCCACACCCATACGAGCTACCGTTCCTATCTGCAGCACAACAGTGGCAACTTGATCACCAACAATGGTTACAACATCAAGCAGATGAAGCGTGGACTCAGGGGCTTCCGCAGCAACAGCAATTGCAAGACGAGGGCTGGGGAGTGTGGCCTGTGGTGCCGCCACCATACCGAGGCTTCAGTTTCCAAACCTACTTCCAATACACAGGGCCTTCTCTGATGGATGGGGTGGAGCATGATAGTAACTTTTCGGATGATCCGCAGGATGAATGGTCAATGTATTCAGATATTTCTGAGGTGGCAGATAACTTTGTTCGTGGTGTTGACACCCCAGGGCTACAGTTTGTTCGTGCTTCTGGCGCTGAGAGGTCGATGGTGGTTGAGCACTTTGCTGCTATACTTGAAATCTTTGGTCTGATTTATGCTGGTATCTGGACACCTAGACTCTGCACTGATAGTTCTCCACCGAGCCCTTCTGTTGCCTCCCAGTTTCCTATCAATCCGCTTAACTTATTTGCGATTGTGGGTACTGCTATGGCTCACACCTGGGAACAAAGCTTCTACAGCGTTTTGAGGAAGGAGCGCACTCTGGCCAAGCTACCTGAATCTCTCTTTTTGGATGTTGGGACCTACACTATTTGCATTTCTGTTGAGCCTGCAGGGTGGAAGCACATCTCAGATTCTGCTCTCTCTGGTCTGAACCTAACTGACACGACAGGAGGCTGATGCTATGTTCAAAGTGCCCATGATCTGAATGATGCTGCCCTGTTCTCTTGCGGACCTAGGAACCGAGAGCAGTGGGGATGTTTGTCCGATGCCGATGAGGAAGCGGTCACAGGTGTTTGATCATTTTGGAAAAATGATTCTAGAGGAACCCGGCCATGTGGACACAACCCAACTCCGTAGAAGCACTCGATCCACCCGTTATGATGGGTTTCGTGTCCCCCAGCCCTCAGATATAAAAAAGGGCGTGTCCAAGGTGAAACCAAGGAAAACTCCTGTTGTCACTCGCAACCTGTATACTACGGCCCCGTCTGGTATTTCTGCTGTTTTGGATGTCCGGCCGGAGTCTGTCCCTGATCCTACACCAATCCCAGTTATCCAAGAGATTGGCATTGTCAGATGTGGAGTGCCACCTGAAGAACTCAATGCGGAGAAGTTGATGGCTGCTCCGCAAACTGCACCCCCCTCCACCGATGCCGCCAACTAGGAGGTGGAATATCCTTTGCTGGAATGTTCGTGGCATCAACGCGGACAAGAAGCACCTTGCGATCCGTAATGCTATTGATATAAGTGGTTGCGATGTTATTTGCTTACAAGAAACTAAGCGAGACTTTCGATAGGGCTTTTGTTAAAACTATTTGTCCTAAGAGACTTGATATGTTTGCTTTCATTCCCTCTAATGGGGCCTCGGGTGGCTTATTTACTGCTTGGAATTCGTCTGTTTTCTCTGGTTTGGTTTTCCTGGAAGAGTCTTTTGCCCTTGGGATTAAATTCACTTCGATGCACTCCAATGCTGTGTGGAATCTAATCAATGTTTATGGCCCGTGTGATGGTGTTGATCGCTCGAACTTTACTGCATGGCTGTTCAGTATGCACATTCCAGTCGCTGAAGATTGGATCTTGGTCAGACTTTAACTCATCGTCGCTACCGATAATGTAGTAGGCCGGGTGGCGATGCCAATGATATGTTGGTATTCAATGATTTTATCCGTACCCAGTCGTTAGTTGAAATTCCTATTAAGGGTAGGACGTACACGTGGAGTAACATGCAAGATGATCCTCTGCTGGTGCAATTAGACTGGGTTTTCTCCTCGATGCATTGGACTTCTTCCTATCCCAATACCTCTGTTTCGCCCTTGGGTAAGCCTGTGTCTGATCACATCCCCTGTGTCATTGGCATTGACTCGTGCATCCCAAAAAGTAAGATCTTTAGGTTCAAAAACTACTGGGTACAACATTCAGGGTTTCATGAGTTGGTGCAGCCTTCTTGGAGCCAACCCTGTCATGCGACTAACTCTGCGGCTTTGATCTGTAGAAAGCTGAAAATGTTACGCTACGCCTTAAAGGCCTGGAGCAAGAAAATCTCGGGACTATCAATTCTTATTGAGAATTCCAATGAGCCTCTTCTGAATTTGGACACTTTAGAGGATAAAAGACCTCTCACTATTCCAGAAACCAATTTCAGAACTATTCTTAAGGCTCACGTCCTCAGATTGCTCGAGTATAAACGCATGTATTGGCAGAAAAGATGCACTATTCGGAGATTTCAAGTTGGGGATGGTAACACGAAATTCTTTCATGCAGTGGCCACAGAGAGATACCGTAAAAACTCAATATCAACGCTCAAGCTTGATGACGGTACTCTGATTGAGGACCATATGGGCAAAGAATCCTTGCTGTTCTCCTCTTATAAACAACGCCTAGGTTCTTCTGACCCTCCAAACATGCGTTTTAATCTAAATCAAATCATCAAGAGAGTGGAGGGGCTTGATGAGTTAACAGCTCCTTTCACCAGTGATGAGATTGATCTTGTGGTCAAGGAGATGCCCGTGGATAGAGCGCCGGGCCCTGATGGCTTCAACGGTTGCTTCCTCAAGTCATGCTGGAACATTGTAAAACATGACTTTTATAAACTTGTTATGGATTTTTATGAGGGAGATCTCGACCTCGAAAGCATCAACACTGGATTCATTACGCTGATCCCTAAATGCCGCTCTCCGGAAACAGTAAATGACTACAGGCCAATCACCCTTTTGAACTGTTGTCTGAAGATTCTCACCAAGCTGCTTGCGAATCGTATACAGAGGATTATCTTGCGCATTATCCATACAAACCAATATGGATTCCTCAAGTGTAGATCGATCCAGGACTGCCTGGCGTGGGCGTTTGAATACACTCATCAATGTCAAGCATCAGGGAGGAAGGTTTTGTTACTGAAACTCGATTTCGCTAAGGCGTTTGACACTATCGAGCATGCCCGATGATTGAGATCATGAGAGCGATGGGGTTCAATGAGAAATGGCTTAACTAGATTTCTTGTATCTTTAAGTCTGGAAAATCCTCGGTCCTGCTCAATGGCACTCCGGGGAGGCAGTTCTCTTGTAAACGGGGAGTGCGCCAAGGAGACCCTCTTTTGCCGCTCATTTTTGTTCTTGCGGCGGACCTGTTGCAATCGGCCATCAACTTTGCCTTTCGCGCGGGGGTGCTTCAGGCACCAATCCCATCAGCGGAGAGAGACTACCCGGTGATTCAATATGTGGACGACACGATTGTCTTCCTCCCAGCTGAGAAGGAACAGGTTGAGACTCTGAAAAATCTTTTGGTGGATTATGCGGCTTCTATTGGGTTGAGACTCAACTTTCAGAAATCTACCCTGATCCCGATTAATGTTGCGCTCTTTGAGGCTCACGGGTTTCTTGACATGTTTGGTTGTGTTGTGGGGGAAATGCCTTTTACCTGTTTAGGACTCCCACTTGGGACTACTAAGCCCACTATGATGGATTTCATGCCACTTGTGACGTCTGTCGAGCGAAGAGTGTCTGTGGCCAGTAACTTACTAGACTACGGCTCAAAACTCACCTACGTTGACTCGGTGGTGTCGTCGCTTTTGGTGTATGCCATGTGTTCGTTCAGGATCCCTCCCAAGATTGGGGAACATCTGGATAAAATCCGTAGAATCTGCTTCTGGAGCAAAAAGACGGAAGACGGGACGAAAAGCACTTCCCTTGCCTCTTGGGAGCTCATCTGCCGCCCCAAGGCCGTAGGGGGTCTTGGGATCGTGGACCTTAAGATTCAGAATCAAGGTCTCTTGCTAAAACAGCTATACAAGTTTTATAATAAGCTGGATGTGCCGTGGGTGAACCTTGTTTGGAGTTCATACTACTCAGTTAATGTACCACATGCCTCCGATCCGTGTGGCTCCTTCTGGTGGCGGGATCTCATGCAGTTATCAGATATCTTCAGAGGAGTGACCCAGATCAAAATTGGAGATGGAAGTACATCTTTGTTTTGGAAGGATCTCTGGAGCGATCAGCCTCTTGAGACCAAGTACCCGCGGGCTTTCTCATTTGCTAGAGAGGAGGATGTGACAGTTCAGAAATTACTGAGGTCTAGCACCATTGGAGCGGCTTTTCACATACCTTTTTCTCCCCAGGCTAGGGTGGAAGTTGAGGAGATTCAGGCGTTGACTGCTGGGTTTAATCCGGAGAGTAGCAGAACTGACAGATGGTGCTATCTCTGGGATGCTAGAGGGCTGGGAGTATTCAAATCCAATGCTTTTTATGAGTTCTGCTTTAAAGATGTTCCTGTTGATGCAGTCTTTCCTTGGATCTGGAAATCCAAATGCACAAACAAGTGGAAAGTTTTCGCCTGGTTGCTGTTCGCAGATCGGCTGAATACACGTAACATGCTGAGGAGGAGGCAATACAAACTGGAGGGTGATGTGTACACCTGCTTGCTCTGTGACACACCCCCGGAAGAGACAGTGGCACACCTGTTCTTCAAATGCCCGTCACGCCAGTCTTTGGGATGCGATTGGGATGCACTGCATGATTCTCAATGCAGATGGAACTCATTCATGGGGGGAAGAGGTCCTGGAGTGGACCGTTGTTCATGGAGACTTTCATCATTGCCGCTTGGGGAGTGTGGAAAGAGAGGAATAATAAGCACTTTAGAAATATGACACCCTCGTTTGAGTCTTGGAGAGACAGATTCAGAACGGACATGTCCATGATGGTGCGTCGCACGAGAGACTCTCTCCATCCCTTCATCAGGGAAGTGGTGCCTGCCGTCTAACTTTTGCCCCCCCTCCCCCCCCCCAAATCTGCTATTTAGTCTGTTTGGATGCCTCTTCTACATAGTAAGTTGTCTTTTGTACCCAGATTCCACTGTATTTATGGGGTCACACCTCCCCTGGTCCAGGTGTTGTTTTAATTTAAAAGTCAGTAGGAGCCTCTCCTACTGTCAGTGAGCGTTCAAAAAAAAAGTGTGTGGTCAATAGCCGGATAGCCTTGCTTCTCTCAAAGCCGCTAGAGTTTAGTATGCTAAATAGGCCTAATGAGAAGTACTCCGCCTTCGGGATAGGAGGTTGAAGCCGTAGACTGACCCGCTTGAAGTCTTGAGATAGGATGTGTCATGTTAAAGCACACATGTAAGCACCTTTTTTTTTTAAAGTCCAATTTTTGGATTGGTACCGAACACTTGATCTAGTTCGGACATTAAACTTTTGAATAAGTTTTTTGGCTTTTCGAGCCTATGGCACTTTTAAACTATTTGTGTGTTTCCAGCATTAGTCTCGCAGTGCAACGCCGGACACCTTTAGGGATTCAGCAAAAACATTCTCAGATATTGCTATATATGCATCGCTTTCGAATTGTGTCTTCGGTCAATAGTTGGGTTGCCCGGCTCCTGTGCTTGCCTCCTATGTTCCACTTTGTTCGGCTAGGTGTGCAAAGGGAGAACCATTGTGATTGTGCTTCCAGCTCGCATGGTCAAGCACCTCAGTGGAGAAAGCCGAAAACTGACTATCACAATGGGCATAAACTGGTCAGCGATCCGATGACTATGTTCAATGACGGGCCGTTCATAACATTGGCCGAAGTGTTTATGGCTTGACCTCGGCTGTCGCTGAACACTAACCGGGGGCTCATAGCTAGCTTCCCCGGTATAAAGCTCCTATGACTAAGCGAAAGTTTTAAAGCCCGCATATCTGATTGCCTCGTTTCTGCTAACACAACCTCCTTCGGGCACCGAGACGCCGGCTAAGGGTTGCTTTGTTATCGGGGAAACACCTTACGTAGTATCTACCAAGGGGTAGAAGCCGACGATGGGCCACTTTCAACTGATAAACGGTCACAATGGAGTCAAAATAATGATGTAAAGTACTTGGATACATAGAATCATTACACATACTTTGTGATTTTACTCTGGATATCGATCCTTAATTCGGCCACCCGTGCCCATATTAAGGCTCGGGGGCTACTGGGCTTTGCGCTCATTATTTACAAATATTAAAGGGGCACATCGATCCCCTGATCTGGTGTTGCCACCCGACCAGTGTCTCGGGGGCTACTGCATTGCCTATTCAATGCAGAAAATTCAAAGGGCTCAGTGTTCGGCTTGATCGAACTATGGGAAGCACGTCTTCGGACAGCAATAAGTACCATCTGGACCTATCTGGCATCAAGCTATATATCACGGCGACTTCTCACGACCCTCTCTCAGGGGCCCATTCGCCTATCACTATTATCTCTAATATATTACACTGTGTTTTTATTCCTACGTATGCTACCGAGCTAGGAGTTGATCCTCCGGCCGATTTCGCGCATCGGCCTGAGTCTCAGGGGCTACTAGGATCAGTGGTTTCATGTTTTCCTTCAGGTGCATCTCGGGTTTTGGACTGACACACACCTTGAGGGTTACTGGATATACATATACTGGCTATACATCTCGGCAGAGAATAAACTGCACCAGTTACAAATATTCACAAAAATCAGCCCGCGGTCGGGGTGGTGCACCACCTCGGGGGCAGTCCGGCATAAAGCTCGGGCGCCAGCGGCTAGCTCCATAGAGGGCATTACCAACATTAAGCTCGGCTACACTGCTTCAACTTTTTTGTACCAAGATGATCTATGACATCTTGGATATAGTCCGGCGTTGGAGCTCGGATACAGTCCGGCGCTGGAGCTTGGACACAGTCCGGCGTTGGAGCTCGGATACATTTCGGCGTTGGAGCTCGGAAGCAGTCCGGCATTGGTGCTCGGCTGCAAAGGATACCTCAAATGCAGTCCGACATTGGAGCTCGGACGCAAGAGGACACTGCCTCCCGGGAACAACTTCAAACCCGAGGCGTGGCATAAAAATAACAAGGCATTGATAAAGGCCGGAAACTTAAAGGGGCTCCTCGGATACCCAACGTGTAAACTCTTCGGATGCACTTCGGCGATCCTCAAGATCGAAGATGAGAAGATTTGTTGAACCAGTTTTCAAGACCGACGACCGAGGATGAAGAACAGTTCGGAAGAATCGAGGAGCGTTCCTAACTTGAAGACCAGTTCAGGGGGCTACTGACGGTGTCCTGGACTAGGGGGTATTCACCACGTCGTCTCCCGATCTGTTAGATTGGGCCGAGGACCCCCATGGCCGTATACTCATGGGCCAGTCCGGACAGTTGCCGCATACAAGGAAGATTCCACAAGACTTGGCGATCAAGACAAGGATTCCTCCCCACCGGCGTATTCGGCTAGGACTCTTGTTATCCTAGGCCTCTGGTGCATTATATAAACTGAGGCCAGGCTAGTCGATAGATATACAACAATCATACCATAGGCTAGCTTCTAGGGTTTAGCCTCTACGATCTTGTGGTAGATCTACTCTTGTACTACCCATATCATCAATATTAATCAAGCAGGAAGTAGGGTTTTACCTCCATCGAGAGGGCCCGAACCTGGGTAAACATTGTGTCCCTTGCTTCCTGTTACCATTATCCTAGACGCACAGACCGGGACCCCCTACCCGAGATCCGCCGGTTTTGACACCAACAATCCTCTCACCATTGGTCATCCAAGTCATTCTCCGCTCCTCATCAGTGTGGAAGTGGACGGAAGCAAAGAACTGAGCCACAATCTCAGGATCATAGTCAAGATGAAAAGAGATGATTTTCGCGATGTTAAGCTGCTCCACCATGTCCAGAGACCAAAATATGCATGGTCCTTCCTCAGATGATCCATGTCAATCCACTGAACAGTTACATAGATATTCTTCTTTGCCTTGATCACATCTAGGAAGATGAGAGTCTGTTGCTTGGTCCAGAATAAGTCATTTCTCTTGACATGTACCCTAGGGTGGGCAAAGGGGCTGATCTTTCGGTGAATCTGAAACTCCGCATGAGGCATCCCATCCAAACAGACAGTGGGCTCCTTGAACTTGGTTGCCGTCCTCTAGAAGTTGTGTTGCGGAGCATTGGACCCCTCAGGTGCATCTTGATTGCGAAGGCGCTTGGAACTCGTATCACGAGAGGGATTCGAGCGTTTGGAACCAGAACCGGAGCCACCACCTATGACGCACAACGCAAACACAAGAGAAGAGCGACAAAAGTCATTGCAAAGACCAAGGCAAAAAAAAGAACCACATAGAAGTGAGAATTGGTAGGACAAAACAGGGCAATTTTAGTTCGAGTGGTAGTACTGCAGGTCAGGCGGTAGTAAAATTTTACTACCGCGCCTACCGCGGTAGTACCGCTCCAAGAGGTGCGGTAGTACCGCACGAGGCGGATTTTGCAAGAACAACAAATCTGAACAACCGTAGTTTCAGATCGGTACTACCGTAGATCAAAACTACAATGTTGTATCCTACCAAATAACATTGCTATGCACAAGCACTCCCCAACCATCAACTCATGCAATGATTTAGCCAAAAATCAATGAAACCAACTCATATGGCCCCCAAACCTAGAATCTAAAAGAGAAGCATGGAGAGAAGAACTAGGGGCAATACCGGGTTCCATGGCACGAGGGAGAGGGGGGGGGGAATGATCCCACCAATCGAAATGGGAGGAGAGTGGCCGGAGACGGAGATCCGGCGAAGTCCTCCGGTGCAGTTCCTTGAGAGGAGAGAGAGACACGAGAGGAGAAGGAAAGAATGAGTATGGGGGAGTTTGAACCCCTACCTGTCCTTAACCCCCTCGCGGTCTCGGCGGCACGGTAGTAACACACGTCATCGTGGTAGTACCGTTTGGCCAGCGGTGGTACAAACTGCCGCTCGCTGGGCGGTAGTACCGCTCCTCCAGCGGCAGTAAAAAATTACTGCCGCGCTGGATGAGGTAGTACCGTGCCGGGGCTGCTGCTGCACGAGTGCAACAGTAACCCCTCTCCAGCGGTAGTACCGTGGCGAGCCACAGTAGTACCGCACTGGCAAAGAAAGGCTAGTTCGGGAGAGAAAGAAAGAAGGCCTTTGCAATTTTTTGAAAAGATTTTGAAGACATAAGGACACGATGAAAAACCAAATAAGCTTGAAGCAAAAAAGGACACACACGATAGAGCACAAATGAAGCAAATCAAACAAGAACAAGGTCCAAAAGATTAGAAAAGAGAAATGAGGACCAAACACCGAAATGATTCCTCTCATGAAGAGAGGGTGGTGGCCGGAGCCACCTATGTTTGAGTCAATTGGTATGTCACCGCGAAGAATTATCCTTGGGTCCATGACCAAAGCTCGTCTTTGAAGCACAAGTGCCATAAAAAATGGCTAATGTGAAAGACGTGATCGATTTATGCATAATGGGGGGAGGGAGAGTTCATTGAGAGAACAACACTCCCCCCGTGTCCATGCCTACATCTAGAACATGGTATAATGATGAGTGTGGTGGGGTGCGCCTAGATTCAAGCCACATTGCTCAAATCAATG
This sequence comes from Aegilops bicornis, assembly GCA_021605145.1. Taxonomy (NCBI): domain Eukaryota; kingdom Viridiplantae; phylum Streptophyta; class Magnoliopsida; order Poales; family Poaceae; genus Aegilops; species Aegilops bicornis. Next base: position 103,542,422 of record CM038674.1, read on the forward strand.
ATATTTAGCTCATGCCTTAACTCGCGAAATCTTGCTTCGTCTAGAGGCTTGGTGAAGATATCCGCAAGTTGCTCTTGAGTGCTGATGTAGATGATATCAATATTTCCCTGCTTGATGTGGTCCCTAATGAAATGATGATGAATCTCAATATGCTTCATCTTGCTATGTTGCACCGGATTGTGATAAATATTGATAGCACTTTCATTGTCACATAGAAGAGGCACTTTGTCACAAGTGACACCGTAATCCTTTAAAGTTTGCCTCATCCATAGAAATTGTGCACAACAACTTGCAGCGGCTACATATTCGGCCTCGGTGGACGAGAGAGACACACAATTTTGCTTGTTTGAAGACCAACTCACCAAAGAGCGACCAAGGAATTGACACCCTCCGGAATTTGACTTCCTGTCCACACAATATCCCGCACAATCCGAGTCCGAGTAACCCATGAGATTGAAGCTTGATCCTTTGGGGTACCATAAGCCAAAGTTTGGGGTATGAGCCAAATATCGAAAGATTCGCTTGATCGCCACATAGTGACTTTCCTTATGTGCGGCTTGAAACCGTGCACAAATTCCCACACTCAACATGATATCCGGTCTAGATGTACAAAGGTAAAGAAAGGATCCAATCATAGAGCGATATACCTTTTGATCCACCGCTTTACCATTGGGATCACTGTCAAGCTTGCATTTGGTGGGCATTGTAAACTTGACCGGCTTGACATCATCTAGCTTGAATCTCTTGAGCATGTCTTGGGTATACTTGGCTTGGTTGATGAACGTTCCTTCTCTCCTTTGCTTGACTTCAAACCCAAGAAAGAACTTCCCGGTCATTAGTGCGGCAAACTCATCATTGAAAGATTTGTTAGGAGAACCAAAAATGATATCATCAACATATAGTTGGCATATGAACAAATCCCCTTTGACCCTCTTAGTAAAAAGAGTGGGATCGATTTTCCCAATTTCAAACCCACGATCTTGCAACATCTCGGCAGGGTGCTCATACCATGCATGTGGGGCTTGTTTAAGGCCGTAGAGCGCCTTTTTAAGTTTGTATACATGAATGGGGGGCTTGGGATCCTGATACGTCCATTTTGCATCATGTTTTCTTACTGTTATTTATAATATTTTTATCCATAATAATGCTTTTTGGAGTAATTCTAATGCCTTTTCTCTCATAATTTGCAAGGTATACACAAAGAGGGAGAATTCCGGCAACTGGAAATCTGGACCTGGAAAAGCTACGTCAGGCTACCTATTCTGCACAACTCCAAACAAGCTGAAACTTCACGGAGATTTTTTATGGAATATTTGAGGAATATTGGAGCAAATAACTACTAGATGGGGCCCTCCAGGTGGGCACAACCCACCTGGGCACGCCAGGGAGCCCAAGCGCGCCCTGGTGGGTTGTGCTCACCCAGGCCCACCTCCGGTGCCCATCTTCTGGTATATAGGTCATTTTGACCTAGAAAAAAAATAAGGAGAGGACATTTGGGACGGAGCGCCACCGTCTCGAGGCGGAACTTGGGCAGGAGCACTTTTGCCCTCCGGTGGAGCAATTCCACCGGGGAAAATTCCCTCCCGGAGGTCGAAATCATCATCATCATCATCACCAACAACTCTCCCATATTGGGGAGGGCAATCCCCATCAAGATCTTCAATAGCACCATCTCATCTCAAACCCTAGTTCATCTCTTGTGTTCAATCTTGTTACAGGAACTATAGATTGGTGCCTGTAGGTGACTAGTACTGTTGATTACATCTTGTAGTTGATTACTAGATGGTTTATTTGGTGGAAGATTATATGCTCAGATCCATTATGCTATTTAATACTCCTCTTATCAAGAGCATGATTATTATTTGTGAGTAGTTACTTTTGTTCTTGAGGTCACGGGAGAAATCATGTTGCAAGTAATCATGTGAATTTGATATGTGTTTGATATTTTGATAGTATGTATGTTGTGATTCCCTTAGTGGTGTCATGTGAACATCGACTACATGAAAATTCACCATATTTGGGCCTAAGGTAATGCATTGTGGATTACAAATTAGATTATGGGTTGCGAGAGTGACAGAAGCTTAAACCCCGGTTTATGCACTATTCCGTAAGGGACCGATTGGATCCAAAAGTTTAATGCTATGGTTAGAATTTATTCTTAATACTTTTCTCGTAGTTGCGGGAGGGTTAATCATAAGTAGGAGGTTTGTTCAAGTAAGAACATCACCTAAGCACCGGTCCACCCACATATCAAATTATCAAAGTAGTGAACACGAATTAAACCAACATGATGAAAGTGACTAGATGAAATTCCCGTGTACCCTCAAGAACGCTTTGCTTATCATAAGAGACCGTTTTGGCCTGTCCTTTGCCTCAAAAGGATTGGGCTACCTTGCTGCACTTTTGCTACTACTATCGTTACTTGCTCGTTACAAATTATCTTGCTATCAAACTACTCATATTTACAATTTCAGCACTTGCAGACATTACCTTACTGAAAACTACTTGTCATTTCCTTCTGCTCCTCGTTGGGTTCGACACTCTTACTTATCGAAAAGGGCTACAATTGATCCCCTATACTCTTGGGTCATCAAGGCTATTTTCTGGCGCCGTTGCCGGGGAGTGAAGCGCCTTTGGTAAGTGGAAATTGGTAAGGAAACATTTATATAGTGTGCTGAAATTTATTGTCACTTGTTACTATGGAAAACAATCCTTTGAGGGTTTGTTCGGGGTATCTTCACCTCGTACGGAACCACAATTAGCTACACCTCAACCTACTGCACCTACTGAAAATATTGAATGTGAAATTCCTTCGGTTATGATAGAACAACTGCTAGCTAATCCTTATGCAGGAGATGGAACCGAACATCTTGATATGCACTTGATATATGTAGAACAAATTTGTGGATTGTTCAAGCTTGCAGGTTTACCCAGGGATGAAGTTATGAAAAAGGTTTTCCCTTTATCTTTGAAGGGAAAAGCAAGTGCATGGTATAGGCTATGCGATGATATTGGATCATGGAATTGGAATCGTTTGAAATTGGAGTTCCATCAAAAAAATTATCCTATGCATCTAGTTCATCGTGATCGGAATTATATATATAATTTTTGGCCTCGTGAAGGAGAAATTATCACTCTAGCTTGGGGGAGGCTTAAGTCAATGTTATATTCATGCCCCAATCATGAGCTCTCAAGAGAAATTATTATCCAGAATTTTTATGCTCGACTTTCTCGAAATGATCAAACCATGCTTGATACTTCTTGTGCTGGTTCTTTATGAAGAAGACTATTGAATTCTGGTGGGATCTTTTGGATAGAATTAAATGCAACTCTGAAGATAGGGAACTCGAGAAGGTAAAGAGTCGGGTATTAAACTTAAGTATGATTGTGTTAAATCTTTTATGGATACCGATGCTTTTAAAAAGTTTAGCACTAAATATGGACTTGACTCTGAGATAGTAGCCTCCTTTTGTGAATCATTTGCTACTCATGTTGAACTCCCTAAAGAGAAGTGGTTTAAATATCACCCACCTATTAAAGAAGAAATTAAAGAACGGGTACCAGTTAAAGAAGAAACTATACTTTATAATGTTGATCCAGTTGTTCCTTCTGCTTATTTTGAGAAACCACCTTTCCCTGTTAGGATAAAGGAACATGCTAAAGTATCAACTGTGGTTAACAAAATCTATATTAGAACACCTAAACCTGATGAACAAATCAAAGTAGAACCTAGCATTGTTATGGTTAAAGATCTCTTGGAATAAGATATGGATGGGCATGTTAGTTACTTCTATGAAGAAGCTGCTAGAATTGCCAAACCTGATAAAAAGGATAAACATAGACCTGTTGTTGGCATGCCTGTCATCTCAGTTAAAATAGGAGATCGCTGTGATCATGGTTTATGTGACATAGGTGCTAGTGGGAGTGCTATTCCTTATTCCTTATATCAAGAAATTATGAATGACATAGCACCCGCATAGACAGAAGACATAGATGTTACTATTAAACTTGCTAACAGAGACACAATATCACCAATTGGGATTGTTAGAGATGTTGAAGTCTTGTGTGGGAAAATAAAATACCCTACTGATTTCCTTGTTCTTGGTTCCCCACAAGATGACTTCTGTCCCATTATTTTTGGTAGACCTTTCTTGAACACCGTTAATGCTAGAATAGATTGTAAGAAACAAACTGTCGGTGTTAGTTTTGGTAATGAGTCTCATGATTTTAAAATTTCCAAGTTTAGTAGAAATCTTCATGAAAAATAATTGCCTAATAAGGATGAATTAATTGGTCTCGCTTCTATTGCTGCACCACCTACTGATCCTTTAGAAAAATATTTGCTAGACCATGAAAATGATTTACATATGCATGAGATAAATGAAATAGATAAGATATTCTTTGAACAACGTCCTCACATAAACACAATTTGCCTATTGAAACTCTAGGAGGTCCACCTCCACCTAAAGGTGATCCTGTGTTTGAATTAAAACAATTGCCAGACACTTTGAAATATGCTTATCTTGATGAAAAGAAAATATATCATGTTATTATTAGTGCTAACCTTCAGAACATGAAGAAGAAAGATTATTGAAAGTTCTAAGGAAGCACCGAGCTACTATTGGATATACTCTTGATGATTTAAAGGGCATTAGTCCCACTCTATGTCAGCACAAAATTAATATGGAAACTGATGCTAAACCCATTGTTGATCACCAACATCGGTTAAATCCGAAGATGAAAGAAGTGGTAAGAACGGAAATATTAGAACTTCTGGAAGCAGGTATAATCTATCCCATAGCTGATAGTAGATGGGTAAGTCCTGTTCATTGTGTCCCTAAGAAAGGAGGTATAACTGTGGTTCCTAATGATAAGAATGAACTTATCCCACAAAGAATTGTTACAGGCTATAGGATGGTAATTGATTTTAGAAAATTAAACAAAGCAACTAGAAAAGATTATTACCCTTTGTCTTATATTGATAAAATGGTTGAAAGATTATCTAAGCACACACACTTTTGCTTCCTTGATGGATATTCTGGCTTTTCACAAATACATGTTTCTCAACCTGATCAATAAAAGACCACTTTTACTTGTCACTTTGGAACCTATGCTTATAGACGTATGCCTTTTGGTTTATGTAATGCACCTGCTACCTTTCAAATATGTATGACTGCTATATTCTCTGACTTTTGTGAAAAGATTGTTGAGGTTTTCATGGATGATTTCTCTGTTTATGGGAAGTCTTTTGATGATTGTTTAAGCAATCTTGATCGAGTTTTGCAAAGACGTGAACAAACAAATCTTGTCTTGAATTGGGAGAAGTTCCACTTTATGGTTAATGAAGGCATTGTCTTGGGTCATAAAATTTCTGAAAGAGGTATTGAAGTGGACCAAGCTAAGGTTGATGCAATTGAGAAAATTCCATGTCCTAAAGATATAAAAGGTATTCATAGTTTCCTAGGTCATGCTGGTTTCTATAGGAGATTTATCAAAGACTTCTATAAAATTTCTAGGCCTCTCACTAGTCTTTTGCAAAAGGATATTCCTTTTGTTTTTGATGATGATTGTTTAGAAGCCTTTGAAACACTCAAGAAAGCCTTAAATTTTGCACCTATTGTTCAACCACCTGATTGGAACTTGCCTTTTGAAATTATGTGTGATGCTAGTGATTATGCTGTTGGTGCTGTTCTAGGACAAAGAGTTGATAAGAAATTGGATGTTATTCATTATGCTAGTAAAACTCTAGACAGTGCTCAAAGAAATTATGCTACTACTGATAAAGAATTCTTAGCAGTGGTGTTTGCTTGTGATAAATTTAGACCGTATATTGTTGATTACAAAGTAACCACACAGACCATGCTGCTATTAAATATCTTATGGAAAAGAAACATGCTAAACCTAGATTTATTCGATGGGTTCTCTTGTTACAAGAATTTGATTTACATTTCATTGATAGAAAAGGAGGTGAGAATCCCGTGGCTGATAATTTATCTAGGCTTGAAAATGTGCTTGATGACCCACTACCTATTGATGATAGTTTTCCTATTGAGCAGTTAGCTGCAATAAATGTTTCTCATAGTACTCCTTGGTATGCTGATTATGCTAATTACATTGTTGCTAAATATTTACCACCTAGATTTACCTACCAACAAAAGAAAAATTCTTCTATGATTTAAGACATTACTTTTCGGATGACCCACATCTTTATAAAGAAGGAGTAGATGGTATTTTTAGACGTTGTGTACCTGAGCATGAACAGGGACAAATCCTACGGAAATGTCACTCCAAAGCTTATGGAGGGCATCATGCTGGAGATAGAACTGCTCACAAGGTATTGCAGTCTGGATTTTATTGGCCTAATCTCTTCAAGGATGCCCGTAAGTACGTCTTATCATGTGATGAATGTCAAAGAACAGGTAACATCGGTAAGCATCAAGAAATGCCTATGAATTATTCACTTGCTGTTGAACCATTTGATGTTTGGGGATTTGACTACATGGGACCTTTTCCTTCCTCTAATGGGTATACACATATTTTGGTTGCTGTTGATTATGTTACTAAATGGGTAGAAGCTATTCCAACCAGTAGTGCTGATCACAACACCTCTATTAAAATGCTTAAGGAAGTTACCAAGGTTTGGAGTCCCCAGATATTTAATGACTCATGGTGGTTCGCACTTTATTCATGGTGCTTTCCTAAAATGCTTGCCAAGTATGATGTTAACCATAGAATTACATCACCCTATCATCCTCAGTCTAGTGGTCAAGTTGAACTTAAAATTAGAGAAATAAAATTAATTTTGCAAAAGACTGTCAATAGGTCCAGGAAGAATTGGTCTAAGAAATTAGATGATGTACTTTGGGCTTATAGAACAACATATAAAAATCCTATGGGTATGTCTCCTTATAAAATGGTTTATGGAAAAGCTTGTCATTTGCCTCTTGAGTTAGAACATAAAGCATATTGGGCAATCAAAGAGCTCAACTATGATTTCAAGCTTGCTGGTGAAAAGAGGTTATTTGATATCAGCTCATTAGATGAATGGAGCACCCAAGCTTATGAAAATACAAAATTATTCAAAGAGAAAGTTAAAAGATGGCATGACAAAAGAATCCAAAAGCGTGAGTTTAAAGTTAGAGAATATGTTCTTTTGTATAACTCTCTTTTCATATTCTTTGCAGGAAAACTCCTCTCAAAATGGGAAGGCCCATATGTTATCGAGGAGGTTTATCGGTCTGGAGCCATCAAAATAAATAATTCCGAAGGTACTAACCTGAAGGTTGTCAATGGGCAACGAATAAAGCATTATATCTTAGGTACGGCCATCAATGTTGAAAGTAATATTATCCAAACTTTGACACTGGAAGAACACATAAAAGAGTCCTTCCGGAACACTCCAGAATCGTGAAAATAAGGAGGTATGTGATACGTAAGTAAACGGACTCCAAAAAATCCACAAAAATATTTTTTATCAGTTTTGGAATATTTAAAAATTTAGGAAATAAAGAAACTTTCAGGAAGCGTACCCTGGTGGGCACAAGACACCAGGAGCGCCAGGCATGGCGCGCCCAGGTGGGTTGTGCCCACCTGGTGCACCTTCCAGACTCTGTTTTTCTACCGTATGCTTGTCCCCCAAGATAAAAAATCTATATATACTTCCCGAACCTGTTGATCGCCGTATCATGGAGAAATCCTCTATTCTCTTTTCTTGCTATTTTCGGTCAGATTTATCTAGCCAGGCATCATGTCTTCCTGCTCTTCCAACAACATGGAAGAAGATGCTTGGTTGATGAAGACCGAGATGAAGAGGGAGGAGCCTATGGACGCCGTCAAGGGAGACAAGGGAAAGGAAGCTACCGTAGATCCATCCCCGGTGGCAGCACAAGCACTGCTGGCCGAGGAGGAAGAAGAAGATATCCTTAAGCCCTACCTTACTCACCTACTCCTGCTGAGATTGAAGCTTTTCGCGTCATTGAAATAGTTCGCATACAAAATAAGTATCTCACTCGCGAAAATATTCTACATAAAGAGCATATCATCTATCTCTGGAGCGTCATCCGTCGGTTGGAGAATCTATTGATCCTTAAGGACAGGATCGCTTCATCACCACCATCATCTTCTTCACGACCAAAGGGGAATTGAGTATCGGGTATGGGCACTCCCCTTGGCTTCCACCAAGCTTGGGGGAGGTGCCCCGTTATCGTATCATCCCACTATCCTTTTGCTTTTACTTATTTTAGTTCGATCTTTTTCTTTACATGAATACAAGTTTAGTTCGATCCTTTGTCCTTTGAGAGTTTGCTTAGTGATCTATCATTGTAATCGTGTGCAAGTTATATAATAAGGTTTAGTTTGAGTTTTTGCTTTCTTTACTTTCATGCTGCAAATAAAGAAAATAAATAAGAAAGAAAAAGAGAAAGGAAATAAATAAAGGAAAGGAAATAAATCAATAAGATCATATACTAATCCTATGGTAGGTGATAGCACCACATAAGGAAAAGTATAAGTAGAAAATTTTATTAGAGATTGACAAACATAGCATTATTCAATGATGCAACTCATGAAAGAATTAATAAGGGAAGAGAAGATTCACATATAAATATACTATCCTAGAAATCTTTTGTGATTGTGAGCCCTCATCAAAATATTAAATGCCAAAATTGTTGACGTTGGACAAGGAAGACAACTTAATGGTTTATGTTTGTTTATATTCACATAGAAGTCATATTGTCATAGATCCTTTAACATGTGATGCTTGCCCCTGCTACCTCTTGAGCACTGCGTTGGATTTCCTTGAAGAGGAAAGGTGATGCAGCACAGTAGCATAAGTATTTCCCTCAGTTTTTCAGAACCAAGGTATCAATCCAGTAGGAGGCTACCCGCGAGTCCCTCGTACCTACACAAAGCAAATAACTCCTCGCAACCAACGCGATTAGGGGTTGTCAATCCCTTTAGGTCACTTACGAGAGTGAGATCTGATAGAGATGATAGATAATATTTTTGGTATTTTTGTGATAAAGATGCAAGATAAAAATAAAAGCAAAGTAAAAAGCAAAGGCAATAATAAAGTGATGGAAGATTAATATGATGGAGATAGACCCCGGGGCCATAGGTTTCACTAGTGGCTTCTCTCAAGAGCATAAGTATTCTACGGTGGGTGAACAAATTACCGTTGAGCAATTGATGTAATTGAGCATAGTTATGAGAATATCTAGGTATGATCATGTATATAGGCATCACGTCCGAGACAAGTAGACTGACTCACCTCGCATCTACTACTATTACTCCACTCATCGACCGCTATCCAGCATGCATCTAGAGTATTAAGTTCAAGACAACAGAGTAACACCTTAAGCAAGATGACATGATGTAGAGGGATAAATTCATGCAATATGATAAAAACCCCATCTTGTTATCCTCGATGGCAACAATAAAATACGTGCCTTGCTGCCCCTACTGTCACTGGGAAAGGACACCGCAAGATTGAACCCAAAGCTAAGCACTCTCCCATTGCAAGAAAAACCATTCTTGTAGGCCAAACCAAACTGATAGTTTGAAGAGACTTGCAAAGATAACCAATCATACATAAAAGAATTCAGAAAAGATTCAAATATTGTTCATAGATAATCTTGATCATAAACCCACAATTCATCGGTCTCAACAAACACACCGCAAAAATAAGATTACATCGAATAGATCTCCACGAGAGAGGGGGAGAACATTTTATTGAGATCCAAAAAGAGAGAAGAAGCCATCTAGCTACTAACTATGGACCCAAAGGTCTGAGGTAAACTACTCACACTTCATTGGAGGGGCTATGGTGATGATGTAGAAGCCCTCCGTGGTGGATGCCCCCTCGTGAGCTCTGCATCAGGCCCCAAGATGGGATCTCGTGGGTACAGAAGGTTGCGGCGGTGGAATTAGGTTTTTGGCTCCGTATCTGATCGTTTGGGGGTACGTAGGTATATATAGGAGGAAGAAGTACGTCGATGGAGCAACGTGGGGCCCACGAGGGTGGAGGGCACACCTTGGGGGGTAGGCGCGCTCCCCTACCTCGTGCCCTCCTCGAAGCTTCCTTGACTTAGGGTCCAAGTCTCCTGGATCAAGTTTGGTGAGAAAATCACGTTCCCGAAGGTTTCATTCCGTTTGGACTCCGTTTGATATTCCGTTTCTTCGAAACTCTGAAATAGGCAAAAAAACAGCAATTCTGGGCTGGGCCTCCGGTTAATAGGTTAGCCCCAAAAGTAATAAAAGTGGAAAATAAAGCCCAATATTGTCCAAAACAGTAGATAATATAGCATGAAGCAATAAAAAATTATAGACACGTTGGAGACGTATCAGGCATCCCCAAGCTTAATTCCTGCTCTTCCTCGAGTAGGCAAATGATAAAAACAGAATTTTTTATGCGGAGTGCTACTTGGCATAATTTCAATGTAATTCTTCTTAATTGTGATATGAATATTCAGATCCGAAAGATTCAAGACAAAAGTTCATATTGACATAAAAATAATAATACTTCAAGCATACTAAGTAAGCAATTATGTCTTCTCAAAATAACATGGCCAAAGAAAGTTCATCCCTACAAAATCATATAGTTTAGTCATGCTCCATTTTCACACACAAGAATGCTCTCATCATGCACAACCCCGATGACAAGCCAAGCAATTGTTTCATACTTTAGTAATCTCAAACCTATAAAATTTCACGCAATATATGAGCGCGAGCCATGGACATAGCACTATGGGTGGAATAGAATATGATGATGGGGGTTATGCGGAGAAGACAAAAAAGGAGAAAGTCTCACGTCAATGAGGCTAATCAATGAGCTATGGAGATGCCCATCGATTGATGTTAATGCAAGGAGTAGAGATTGCCATGCAACGGATGCACTAGAGCTATAAATGTATGAAAGCTCAATAAAAGAAAACTAAGTGGGTGTGCATCCAACTTGCTTGCTCACGAAGACCTAGGGCACTTGAGGAGGCCCATTGTTGGAATATACAAGCCAAGTTCTATAATGAAAAATTCCCACTAGTATATGAAAATGATAACTCAAGAGACTCTCTATATGAAGAACATGGTGCTACTTTGAAGCACAAGTGTGGAAAAAAGGATAGTAACATTGCCCCCCCTTTTTTTTTCTTTTTGGGCCTTTTTTGGCCTTTCTATTTTTTGGGACAATGCTCTATTAAATGATGATCATCACACTTCTATTTATTTACAACTCAGTGATTACAAATCGATACTAGAACAAAGTACGACTCTATATGAATACCCCCGGCGGTGTACCGGAATATGCAACGAACCAAGAGTGACATGTATGAAAGAATTATGAACGGTGGCTTTGCCACAAATACTATGTCAACTACATGATCATGCTAGCAATATGACAATAATGAATGTGTCATGATAAACGGAATGGTGGAAAGTTGCATGGCAATATATCTCGGAATGGCTATGGAAATGCCATAATAGGTAGGTATGGTGGCTGTTTTGAGGAAGATATAAGGAGGTTTATGTGTGAAAGAGCGTATCATATCATGGGGTTTGGATGCACGCAAAGTTTGCACCAACTCTCAATGTGAGAAAGGGCAATGCACGGCACCAAGAGGCTAGCAATGATGGAAGGGTGAGAGTGCGATAATCCATGGACTCAACATTAGTCATAAAGAACTCACATACTTATTGCAAAAATCTACAAGCCATCAAAAACCAAAGCACTACGCGCATGCTCCTAGGGGGATAGATTGGTAGGAAAAGACCATCGCTCATCCCCGACCACCACTCATAAGGAGGACAATCAAATAACACCTCATGTTTCAAATTTGTTACATAACGTTTACCATACGTGCATGCTACGGGACTTGCAAACTTCAACACAAGCATTTCTCAAATTCACAACTACTCAACTAGCACGACTTTAATATTATTACCTCCATATCTCAAAACAATCGTCAAGCATCAAACTTCTCTTAGCACTCAACTCACTCATATGAAAGTTTTTACTATTCTTGTATACCTAGCATATTAGGATTATTTAAGCAAATTACCATGCTATTTAAGACTCTAAAAATAATCTAAGTGAAGCATGAGAGATCAATAGTTTCTGTAGCGACCCGACCCGAATGGATCAAGTCTCTGTGCTTTCGTGTCATCCCTGGATCGGTATGCTGACACACACAGTACTCGAAGGATTTATAACAGAGGTAAATCACATGTATAAAGTAACGTAAATACTATTACCTCAATCCAAATATATAGCGGAAGCAACAAGGTTGTGGATTCCCATCAACACCAACGGCAAGGTTGAGTATAGGAAATCGTAACCCTAACGTATCACTTACTCGTCAATTCTAAAAGTCTGCAACATGAAAAGTTGCAGCCCGAAACGGGTCAAGACATGGAATATGCCGCAATGTAACACATAGAGAGTAATGAAAGAATAGGCTATACTACATGCATATATGGCTGGTGGAAAGCTCTATGGTTACAGCTTTTTGAAAAGCCAATTTTTCCCTACTTCAAAGGAATAAATTTATTTAACTATCATGGTGGTTGTTGAACATTGAGAATGGTTGACAAAGCATCCTCAATCCCAATTAAAAGTACTCATTAAACCCAAACAAATTATATTAATTAAAGTGATTAGATCAGCAGGATATCCAGTTACTAGATACTCAAAATTGTCCATAACCTGGGTCACTGATAATTATGTTTAGTTTTTACACTCTGCAGAGGTTTATGACTTTTCCCCACAAGACTCGATCGCCTCCGCTTGGTTTCTCGCACTACATGGTGTTTGAGAAACGGATGACCGAGACATAGTCTTTCGTGCGCTAGCACCTTACATGTGGGTAGACCGTACCAACCTACATCCCCTACATCAGCTAGCCTACCCGTAAGAGTTCGCACAACTTAGTCAACTACGCCAGAGCCCATAATGGCTTGTGGCTGCACACGGAAGTTTCTAGTTTGAATAATCTCATGATCCCTTTGGGCCTGGGTGGCGGTCCGAAGAAATACAGGCAAATCCTGTCTACCTGTGTGCCTTGACAGCAAGTCCTGAATAGCCAGTGCCTCAATCCACCCAGATGTGTGTTTAGGTTGCCACCTTAGATAAACCATTAATTAACAATCTCACATCTGTCATGGATATTCACTCACCCAATCCACGTCTACTAGCAGAGCATGGCGCAATAAGCAAACGTAGAAGTAACTCCCCAGGTTTCATAAGTAAAACAGGTAATAGGTACTACCTCAATCTACTTCCCATCCCACAATTTAATTAGATCCTAATCATGCAAGTGTTTGAGGGTTTGATCTAATGCAATAAAACTGGGTATGAGAAGAGTATGATCAAAGTGTTACTTGCCTTGTCGATGATCCGCGAGTCCTAGAGAGTCGAAGTAACAAGCGGCGCACTCCGGGTGATCTAACGCAGACAAGCAACAAGCATACAATAAGCACTCATCTAATGCACGGGGAAATCTCGAATAAAAGATCTAACCAGATAGTTCAACTTAAGAACCCTGGTTGCAAAAGAATCAAATCAAATAAAGCATCGAAAGTCGGAACTCGAGAGAGAACGACTCGGTTTAGCAAATATGAAATTAAGTCAAAATTTTAGAGTAGCAAAACTCTGTGTAAATAGGTTAGTCGGAACGGCGGTTTCGTTACGAAACTCCAGGCGCTTGAATCACCTGATTCCGATAAACGAGCAAGAAATAAAACAGATTTGAAAATCGGATTAGAAATCGAATCGAAAATAACGGATTAAATCCGATTTAAAAGAAAACGACGAACGGATTAAATAACGGACGTTAGATTAACATAACTAATCCAACTAACACCTTCATTGAAACGAACGGGTCGTTTAACGTTCACTAAATAATAAAACCGAAAAAAAACCAGCTAGCTTTTTTTTAAACCGAACATCGCAAAAATAAACCGGATCGGTCTTTTAACAAAAACCAGACCGGATCGGATCGGATCGGATCGGGCGGCGGCGAGGCTACCTCCGGCGGCTCTTCGCCATGAGGCTCCCGGGCTCCGGCGAGGGGGGGGGGGTTCATGGGTCGGCGAGGGGCGAGGGGCTCCGCGTCGGCGAGAACGACGGCGGCGGCGTCTTCGGGCGGGCGGCGGACTCATTGGGAGGCGGCGGCGGCGGTCGAGGTGAGAGAGAGGGGGCCGGGCGGTATTTAAGAGGGGGTTGGCGGCGCTTGGGAAGGGGCAACGGGCGTCGGGGTGGAGGCGGACTCCCAAGGCGGGCGCGTGGCGGGCGGCGGGAGACCGGCGGGAGGAGAGAGGGAGGCGGCGGGCGCCGGGTCGGGCTGGCCGGGCAGGCCGGGCCTTAGCCCGAAGCGTTTTTCTTCAGAAAACAAAATAAGAAAAGCAAAATAAATAAAAATAATATATAGGCATATAATATATCAAAATTTTCAGAAAAACATCTTCTACAACGTGAACATTATTTTAGCTTCAAATAAAATACACACAAATCCAAATAAAACAAAGAGTGCTTCAGCAGTAATAGAATCCAATAAAAATCATTTTTAAAATACCAAAATGACTTCAAATTAATTTCTCTCCAATTTTCCGATGTAGGGAATCATGTTACCCTATTTTCCATATATTTTATTTTTGGAGAAAAATAATTTGAATAAAACTCAAATAACTCCAAATTGAAAATAATTCAAAAGAACGTTGAATTTTTAATTCTTTGAAACTCCCAACTCATATTTCATATGTTTTGAAGAAGTCATTTTATCTTCGCTCGTGAAAATCATTGAGTTGCATAAAGTTTCAGAATTGGAAAAATATTTTCCAAATGAAATTCAAATATTTTCAACACCCCTTGTCATTTAAATAAATGGAAGAAGTCATGTCATCTTCTCTCCAGGGTTTTGTGATGAAAAGAATTTGAATTACCGAAGATCATAAAAGAAGAATGAAAGTTCGGGAAAGTCCTTTTATTCCCTCTCATTTAACTTTCAAAAGTTTCGAATTCACTCACTTTCAGTCAATCAATCAAGCAATCAATCAAATCTATCTATTTGTTTATAACATTCCAAAATTTAGAATTTTGGGATGTTACAAACTACCACCCTTAAAATGAATCTCGTCCTCGAGATTCGGAGAGGCTAGCAAGAAATAGGTTAGGGTTTGGGGTCTTCTCAAAATCCATCGATCATCTCCGGGGTCTCGGGTGCTACCACCCTTAGAAGCATTGTTACGGTTCCATCAAAGCTCATATACTTCATCCTTATCGTTGACAGAGTCCGTCTTCTCATATATTAAGGATAATCCCTACTCTGGGCTCTTCCTGTAGTGGCATAACCTTTTCCTCAATTCCTTTGTCCTTTCATCTTGGTAAGGTTATCCCGAAATTGGGTCTTCATAGTCGACGGTCCACGCCAATGCTAAACAACTATCGATATCTCATGGTGGTCAACAATTTATGGTTTCTCCTGCAGAAAACGGGTCTGGGTTGAACCTCACCGTATAACCTACGGTTGGAAACAACTGCCGTGTACAAGGGAAAAACAATAACTATACCTTTCTAAGGTTTAAACAAGGTTTAATATCGTCGTCTCTCTGCTATAGGTAAGTCACTCAGATTTACCATCCCGTATAGCAAAGCGAATAATAAGAGTAAGTCGGTATGGTGATCAATCCATCCCGCACCCAAATCATTACCTTGCACATGGTTTAGCGAATCTCGCATTCTAACACTCGGTCATCCTCACAAGCATTGCAGAATTTCTCGAAAATCCATTGATTTCTGCAAGCCAAACAAAACATCTATCGTTCCTTAACAACTCTCAGGTTTTTGCGTTACTCCTATAAGATCGTCGGTCGATACAATCGTAACTTCTTCCAGGGTTTTTCCTTCAGCAAGGGTGTGCCTGTGAAAGATCGAGGATGTCGCCTAGAGGGGGGGGGGGTGAATAGGCGCTTTAAAATAATTATGGTTTAGGCTTGAACAAATGCGGAATAAACCTAGCGGTTAATTTGTCAAGCACAAAACCTACAACAACTAGGCTCACCTATGTGCACCAACAACTTATGCTAAGCAAGATAAGCAACTATGTGATAGCAAGATATATGACAAAGAACAATATGGCTATCACAAAGTAAAGTGCATAGGTAAAGGGGCTCGGGTTAGAGATAACCGAGGCACGCGGAGACGACGATGTATCCCGAAGTTCACACCCTTGCGGATGCTAATCTCCGTTTGGAGCGGTGTGGAGGCACAATGCTCCCCAAGAAGCCACTAGGGCCACAGAATCTCCTCACGCCTCGCACAATGCAAGATGCCGTGATTCCACTAAGGGACCCTTGAGGGCGGTCACCGAACCCGTACAAATGGCAACCCTTGGGGCGGTCACCGAACCCAGACACTTTGGCAACCCTTGGGGCGGTCACGGAACCGTCAAATTGCTCAAGGCGATCTCCACAACCTAATTGGAGACCCGACGCTTGCCGGAGCTTTACACCACAATGATTGAGCTCCGAACACTACTAACTGCCTAGGGCGCCCAAGCACCCAAGAGGAACAAGCTCAAGGGCACCAAGCACCCAAGAGTAATAAGCTTCTCAACTTGTAACTTCCACGTATCACCGTGGAGAACTCAAACCGATGCACCAAATGCAATGGCAAGGGCACACGGAGTGCCCAAGTCCTTCTCTCTCAAATCCCACCAAAGCAACTAATGCTAGGGAGGAAAATGAGAGGAAGAACAAGAAGGAGAACACCAAGAACTCCAAGAACTAGATCCAAGGGGTTCCCCTCACATAGAGGAGAAAGTGATTGGTGGAAATGTGGATCTAGATCTCCTCTCTCTTTCCCCAAAAACTAGCAAGAAACCATGGAGGGATTGAGAGATAGCAAGCTCGGAGAAGGTCAACAATGGGGGAAGAACATGAGCTCAAAGGATTAGGTTCAATGGGGAAGAAGACCCCCTTTTATAGGAGGGGGAAAATCCAACCGTTACCCCACTGAAAATCCCCGCACAGAGCGGTACTACCGCTAGGGAAGGGCGGTACTACCGCTGAGGGCGGTACTACCGCTCCCTATCCAGCGGTACTACCGCGCTGAAGAGAAGGTCAAGGCCCTGGCCCCAGAGCGGTACTACCGCTCAGAGCGGTACTACCGCTTCTACTGCCGCTACTAGAGCTGCAAAACCCGACACGAAAAACTTCGTTCGAGAATCGAGGCGGAAGTAGCCCAGACGCACAGCGGTACTACGGCCGAAACTCCCAAGCGGTACTACCGTTCGAGAGCGGTACTACCGCTTGAGCGGTATCAGCTCGAGAGCGGTACTACCGCTTGAGCGGTACTACCGCTCCGAGAGCGGGTACTACCGCTTGGAGCGGTACTACCGCTGAGGGTCACGGTACTACCGCTGGCACCAGCCTTAAGCCACAACCACGAAAGCAAAGAATACTCCAAGAAAACCAGAACTGCCATAACTTCTTCATATGAGCTCCGAATTGAGCAAACTCAAGCTTGTTTGAAACAAGACAACGAGTAGCATCAAAACAGCGACAGGGGAGGTATGCTTAGCAAACAAAGGAGTGAAACCTCCAACCGAGAAGCACCGGCATACCCTCCAACATCGAAAACATCATAGAAGATGCATGAGAACTCCGTTTTCGATGAACTCGAGCTTGTCATAAAAATGACCATAAGCTCCAAATCTCACAAGGAGAAGAACCAAACAAGAACCAATAAAGATGATGCAAGGATGCAATGGTTTGAGCTCTCTATGAACTATACGATCAAGCAACTCATCGAGAGCCCCCTTGATAGTACGGCAAGCGATCCTATAACCCGGTCTTCCACATGAGACCGGTAAAATAGAAAACCTATCAAGGGCAAACCTTTGCCTTGCACATGGTCCACTTGAGCTAGATGATGACGATCTTGACTCCCTCAAGTTGGACCACCTTTCTTGATTGCATTGGCGGGATGAAGACTAGTTGATTGCTCCCCATACTCTACCGTGGGTGAGCCTCTCTTCGCTCATCTTCACAAGTCCATTGTCACCACAATGGACGGCAAGCTTCAAGCACTTGATCTCTTCGTGATGCATCACTTGAACTTGCACACCGCAACCTAACCCCACAAAGAACTCTCATGAAGACATGGGTTAGCACACAAAGCGTAATGAACAATGCTTACCATACCATGGGATCACTTGATCCCTCTCGGTACATCTTCTACGCTTTGTGAGTTGATCAACTTGATTCACTCTTGACTTAGTCTTGATCAACCTTGAATCTTTCCAACTCTCTTCATTTGGATGATGTCTTGAAGGTGGACATGAATGATCACACAATCTTATTCTTCAAGACATGCTTGCAATAAGCTCAACACTCACATGACCAATCTTTGGATAATTCCTTGAATAGCACCTTGGTCGACACAAAACTCTCCTTGAAACCAACACATGTACTCCAAGAAAAGCCTATGGACAAAACCTTCAAATAAACTCAAGGCAACCATTAGTCCATAGAGAATGTCATCAATTACCAAAACCACACATGGGGGCACCGCATGTCCTTTGAGCCTGCTTCTTGGCAGGTCCTGGGGCCTGTGGGTTATGGCCCATCTCATCACTTATAATCCTTGAACACATCATCTGGGCAACTGATCATTATCCCAACATCCAACTTCCTGGCATACTTAAAATCCATCCAATTGTACTGTCTTCCTTCCTTCTATTGGCACCAAACTAGGACATGATTACTCAGACTCATCATGGAATTTCCATTGTTCCATATTACCAACATCATACCTCCTTTATATCCAATAGTACTTCATCTCTTCATCCTCGTGGGATGTCCCACATACCGTGATAAAACTTATACTTATGAAATCCATACTCCACTTCGTGGAACCTCATTATCCTTTCCAGGGTCAAGCGTCCTTACAAGGAAATATTGGCCATCTCTGCATGGCACTTCTTCAACTGGAAAACGTGAAACACATCATGAACTCCTGACAGTCCTTCGGGTGACTCCAACTTGTTGGTAACTTCTCCCATACGCTCCAAAACTCGGTATGGTCCTACAAATCTCGGGGCTAACTTTACCTTAACTCCAAATCGTTTAACTCCTCACAGAGGGGGCACACGAAGATATGCTCTGTCTCCGATTTCATAGACTACCTCCTTGCATTTTTGAGTCTGCATAACTCTTCTGCCTGGACTGAGCTATCTTCAGTCTATCTCGAATCAACTTAACATTCTCTTCTCACTCCTTGATCACATTTGGTCCAAACAACTGACGGTCTCCAACTTCATCCCATAGCAATGGTGTCTGGCTCCTTCTCCCATACAAAACTTCAAAAGGGCCATCTTCAACTGACTTGGTAACCTTTGTTGTATGAGAACTAAGCGTAAGGTAGATTATAATCACTACTAGATCCGAAATTTAGCGCACACACTCTCAACATGTCCTCCGGTATCTGATTGACTCTCTTGATTTATCCATCTGTCTGCGGATGAAAGGTTGTACTGAACTCTAGCCTAGTATCCAAAGTCCGTGCAGCTGTTTCCAAAACTTTGAGGTAAACTGTGTTCCTCTACGATGGTCCTCGGAACTCCATGCAGACATACGATCCTTGTCCAATATATCTTGGCCAACTTCACACTTGTATAGGTGGTTTTTCACTGGAATAAAGCGAGCCACTTTGATCAAGCGAATAAACTACTACCCAGATAGAATCATATCCCGTTCGGGTTCTGGGAAATCTGGTAATGAAATCCATGCCAAGCTTATCCTGCTTCCATTCGTGTATTAGCATAGGCTGCAATAATCCTGCCGCTTCGATGCTCGCTTTTACTTTCTCCGCATACATCACTTACGACTACATACTCCATAATATCCTTCTTCATACCAGTCCACCGTAAACACTCCTTCAAATCCAAATACATCTTGGTGTTTCCAGGCGAATCGAGTATGGTGAGTCATGAGCCTCTGAAGTTTTAACTTCCCGATCTTTGCATTATTGGGTACATGTACACTGTCCTCAAACCATAAGGTGTCATGCTCATCCTTACGAAAACCTTTGGCTTTTCCTTTGCTCATCCTCTCTTTTATCTCAGCAATCTCTTTGTCATACTTCTGAGCTTCAGGATCTTTACCCAGCAATGCAGACTGAACTTCCATTGCTGCAACAAAACCTTTGGGAACAATCTCCAATCGAAGTTCCCTGAAAAATTCTCGGCTAACTCCTTTGGTAATCCTCTGCTTATGAGGGTATTCATCCTTGTTTTCTTTATGGTTGTATCCTATTTCTCCACAAGGCTTGCACGCACAAGGTTTCTTCATATCCTTTCCATAAGGCTTCAACTTCTGGGTCACAAACCGAGACTTTAGCAAAGTCAACTTAAATTCTTCCCAAGTGGTTACTCTTTGCAATCCATTGATGGTTTGGTACATCCTCCACCAAATAGCAGCACCTCTTTCAAAGCACTGAAGAGCATGCTGGGCCATATCCTTTCTGACTATAGGGTTGTTCTTCATGTGACTCTCCATGTTCTGAATCCATCGGTCCGTCTTTAATTGACTCATCGGTCCAGAAAATATAAGCTCATCTCCATTCATCCTCTATTGGGTCCATGGGTTTGGGGTGGGATAAGAGAGATCGAGAGGGATGCACACAATACAAACAAAAGTTTTGAAAAGGCAGATTTTATTGTGGCTGTCGGAAAAACATCAAACAAAATGACAGCTCACAATCGTCGCATCTAACGTAGGTATGTAACAGGGGTTTGGTCTTCTAACGGTCAATAAATCTTCAAAGTCATCAAACTCTTCAAGTCTTGTTCATGTCTCCGATGGCTTCTTCTGATCATGCTTGTCCTTCTCAAGTTCTTTTGCAAGATCATCTCTATTGACGCAGAGTCTCTCGTGACGTCCTTTAATATTCCTGGAGTTGCATTCCAAACTTCTGGTTTCAACATCCTTGGCATGGTTCTACTGTCCTTCATGGAGTTTAGTAGCTTCTCCCAAAGTGATTTCCATAAAAGTGCCTCCCGCGGCCGAATCTAAAAGAATTCTACAAGCAAAATTCAATCCGGCATAAATTTTTTGTATAATCATCCACAAATTCAAACCATGAGTGGGGCAATTACATATCATTAATTTCATCCTCTCCCAAGCTTGTGCAACATGTTCATGATCAAGTTGCTTAAAATTCATAATATCGTTTCTAAGAGAGATGATGTTAGCGGGAGGACAATACTTAGAGATAAAAGAATCTTTGCACTTGTTCCAAGAATCAATACTATTTTTAGGCAAAGGTGAAAACCAAGCTTCAGCACGATCTCTAAGCGAAAAAGGAAATAGCTTCAATTTAACAATATCATTATCAACATCGTTCTTCTTTTGCATATCACACAAATCAACGAAGCTATTTAGATGATTAGCGGCATCTTCACTAGGAAGGCCGTTCATGACAAGATTCAACAAAGCAGTATTGATTTCACAAGATTCAGTATTGGTAAGAGGAGCAATCGGAGTGCTAAGGAAATCATTATTGTTGGTATTGTTAAATTCACACAATTTGGTATTATCTTGAGCCATCGCGACAAACTAGCAATCCAACACACGAGCAAACAAAAAGCAAGCAGAAAAGAGGCAAACGGAAAAGAGAGGGCGAATAAAACGGCAAGGGTGAAGTGGGGGAGAGGAAAACGGGAGGCAAATGGCAAATAATGTAATGCGGGAGATAAGGGATTGTGATGGGTATTTGGTATGTTGACTTTTGCGTAGACCTCCTCGGCAACGGCGCCAGAAGTTCTTCTTGCTACCTCTTGAGCACTGCGTTGGATTTCCTTGAAGAGGAAAGGTGATGCAGCACAGTAGCGTAAGTATTTCCCTCAGTTTTTTTAGAACCAAGGTATCAATCCAGTAGGAGGCTACACGCGAGTCCCTCGTACCTACACAAAGCAAATAACTCCTCGCAACCAACGCGATTAGGGGTTGTCAATCCCTTCACGGTCATTTACGAGAGTGAGATCTGATAGAGATGATAGATAATATTTTTGGTATTTTTGTGATAAAGATGCAAGATAAAAATAAAAGCAAAGGCAATAATAAAGTGATGGAAGATTAATATGATGGAGATAGACCCGGGGGCCATAGGTTTCACTAGTGGCTTCTCTCAAGAGCATAAGTATTTTACGGTGGGTGAACAAATAACTGTTGAGCAATTGACAGAATTGAGCATAGTTATGAGAATATCTAGGTATGATCATGTATATAGGCATCACGTCCGAGACAAGTAGACCGACTCCTGCCTGCATCTACTACTATTACTCCACTCATCGACCGCTATCCAAAGATGCATCTAGAGTATTAAGTTCAAGAAAACAGAGTAACGCCTTAAGCAAGATGACATGATGTAGAGGGATAAATTCATGCAATATGATAAAAACCCCATCTTGATATCCTCGATGGCAACAATACAATATGTGCCTTGCTGCCCCTAATGTCACTGGGAAAGGACACCACAAGATTGAACCCAAAGCTAAGCACTTCTCCCATTGCAAGAAAAACCAATCTAGTAGGCCAAACCAAACTGATAATTCGAAGAGACTTGCAAAGATAACCAATCATACATAAAAGAATTCAGAAAATTTTCAAATATTGTTCATAGATAATCTTGATCATAAACCCACAATTCATCGGTCTCAACAAACACACCGCAAAAAGAAGATTACATCAAATAGATCTCCACGAGAGAGGTGGAGAACATTGTATTGAGATCCAAAAGGAGAGAAGAAGCCATCTAGCTACTAACTATGGACCCGAAGGTCTGAGGTAAACTACTCACACTTCATTGGAGGGGCTATGGTGATGATGTAGAAGCCATCCGTGGTGGATGCCCCCTCCGGTGGAGCTCCGGAACAGGCCCCAAGATGGGATCTCGTGGGTACAGAAGGTTGCGGTGGTGTAATTAGGTTTTTGGCTCCGTATCTGATCATTTGGGGGTACGTAGGTATATATAGTTGGAAGAAGTATGTCGGTGGAGCAACGTGGGGCCCACGAGGGTGGAGGGCGCGCCCCCTACCTCGTGCCCTCCTCGAAGCTTCCTTGACTTAGGGTCCAAGTCTCCTGAATCACGTTCGGTGAGAAAATCACGTTCCCGAAGGTTTCACTCCGTTTGATATTCCGTTTCTTCGAAACTCTGAAATAGGCAGAAAAACAACAATTCTGGGCTGGGCCTCCGGTTAATAGGTTAGTCCCAAAAGTAATGTAAAAGTGGAAAATAAAGACCAATATTGTCCAAAACAGTAGATAATATAGCATGGAGCAATCAAAAATTGTAGATACGTTGGAGACGTATCAGCCCCCTATCTTTGCTAGCCAAAAATTCCGCACCAAGTAAATATACTACTTGTGCATCCAAAAACCCTTAAACCCAAATCTTATTTTCAAGTGTCCACCATACCTACCTAGGGATTGAGCAAGATCCCTCAAGTAAGTTGTCATCGGTGCAAAAGGGCAATAAAAATTGCTTCTAAATGTGTGAGATCATTTTGTGTAAGAGAAAATTGAGTGTTGCACGAACTTGTGATGGCGAAGAATAACAGCGACAGACTGCGTAATAAAGGTCGCTGTCACAAGGGGCAATGCAACGTGACGTTCTTTTGCACTAAGGGGTTGAGCGCACAAACAAATAAGCGCACGACAACCTCTGCTTCCCTCTATGAAGGGCATATCTTTTACTTTTATGTATTTACTTTTATGCAAAGAGTCAAAGTTTTCCTTCTATTACTTTTTATTTTTCTCCTTTGGCAAGCATCATGTGGTGAGGAAAGATCTAGGCACATATGTCCAGTTGAATATAGATAGCATGAGTTATTATTGTTGACACCACCCTTGAGGTGAATATGTTGGGAGGCGAAACTATAAGCCCCTATCTTTCTATGTGTCCGGTTGAAACGTTTTGCTCATGTGTACGAGGTGAGTGTTAGCAATCATAGAAGACTATATGATGGTTGAGTATGTGGACTTGCCTAAAGGCTCCGATACGTGACCCTTCCTGAAAACATGATGGATTGTAGTTGCAAAGTTGACTGAGAACATAGTTTTTTGGTTTTTAATAGAGATTTTGCTTTATACTTCAATTGTGTGATGAACTATTACTTATTCACGAGAAGTATATGATAAAAGTTCTATGACAAAAGTCTTATGTTTAAATTTGTTGCTGTTATAATAATCTACATGATGCTTCTATGTCTGTATTTTGTTTTTATCGACACCTCTCTCTGAAAGCATGTGGACATGTTTTCCGATTTCGGTTTTTGCTTGAGGACAAGCGAGGTCTAAGCTTGGGGGAGTTGATACGTCCATTTTGCATCATGTTTTCTTACTGTTATTTATAATGTTTTTATCCATAATAATGCTTCTTGGAGTAATTATAATGCCTTTTTTCTCATAATTTGCAAGGTATACACAAAGAGGGAGAATTCCAGTAGCTGGAAATCTGGACCTGGAAAAGCTACGTCAG
This sequence comes from Aegilops bicornis, assembly GCA_021605145.1. Lineage (NCBI taxonomy): Eukaryota > Viridiplantae > Streptophyta > Magnoliopsida > Poales > Poaceae > Aegilops > Aegilops bicornis. The sequence continues at coordinate 103,566,951 of CM038674.1, forward strand.
GCTACCTATTCTGCACAACTCCAAACAAGCTAAAACTTCACGAAGATTTTTTATGGAATATTTTAGGAATATTGGAGCAAATAACTACCAGAGGGGGCCCACCAGGTGGGCACAACCCACCTGGGCGTGCCAGGGAGCCCAAGCATGCCCCGGTGGGTTGTGCTCACCCAGGCCCACCTTCGGTGCCCATCTTCTGGTATATAGGTCATTTTGACCTATAAAAAACAAGGAGAGGAATTTCGGTATGGAGCGCCGCCGTCTCGAGGCGGAACTTGGGCAGGAGCACTTTTGCCCTCCGGTGGAGCGATTCCGCCGAGGGAACTTCCCTCCCGGAGGGGGAAATCATTATCATCATCATCACCAACAACTCTCCCATCTTGGGGAGGGCAATATCCATCAAGATCTTCAACAACACCATCTCATCTCAAACCCTAGTTCATCTCTTGTGTTCAATCTTGTTACCGGAACTATAGATTGGTGCCTGTAGGTGACTAGTAGTGTTTATTACATCTTGTAGTTGATTACTATATGGTTTATTTGGTGGAAGATTATATGTTCAGATCCATTATGCTATTTAATACTCCTCTAATCATGAACATGATTATTAGTTGTGAGTAGTTACTTTTGTTCTTGAGGTCACGGGAGAAATCATGTTGCAAGTAATCATGTGAATTTGATATGTGTTCGATATTTTGATAGTATGTATGTTGTGATTCCCTTAGTGGTGTCATCTGAACGTCGACTACATGACACTTCACCATATTTGGGCCTAAGGGAATGCATTGTGGAGTAGCAATTGGATGATGGGTTGCGAGTGATGAAGCTTAAACTCCAGTTTATGCGCTATTCCGTAAGGGACCGATTGGATCCAAAAGTTTAATGCTATGGTTAGAATTTATTCTTAATACTTTTCTCGTAGTTGCGGATGCTTGCGGGAGGGTTAATCATAAGTAGAAGGTTTGTTCAAGCAAGAACAACACCTAAGCAGCAGTCCACCCACATATATAATTATCAAAGTAGCGAACACGAATTAAACCAACATGATGAAAGTGACTAGATGAAATTTCTGTGTACCCTCAAGAACGCTTTCCTTATCATAAGAGGCTGTTTTGGCCTGTCCTTTGCCTCAAAAGGATTGGGCTACCTTGCTGCACTTTTGTTACTACTATCCTTACTTGCTCGTTACAAATTATCTTGCTATCGAACTACTCCGCTACTTACAATTTCAGCACTTGCAGACATTACCTTACTGAAAACTACTTGTCATATCCTTCTGCTCCTCGTTGGGTTCGACACTCTTACTGATAGAGGCAAAAGTGTCCAGATGTTTCCATGAGATAGCAATCGCTTTCTGTGGGAGTCGACTTTGACGATCCGACTACGAACGTGCGAAGACGCCGCACCTTAGCAATCGCTAAACCAACTTCCGAGGGGTTACTGACGACGCCGGAGCACGATCAACCTGACCACGAAGGTCTATTTCCTACGAGCAAACAAAGAACAAGCAAGAAACTGATATTGCAATCTGGATATTGCGAATAAAAGAGGAAAGCTTTATTAATGAAGGTGGGGTTCTGTGACGCCTTTGTGCAGTCGTTGAACACAAGCGAAATGCATAAAGTTGCAGCTATGGCGAACTTTTAATGTAAACAAAACCCAAAGTCTAAATGATGCCCTAAGGGCTATATATATGGAGGAGAGAAGGGGGAATTTCGTGTCTGTCGGTGTACTAGAGTAGGGGTACCCTAGTATCCCGAACTTGTGCACGGGCAGTTGCAGCCCTCCGCGGCAAGGCTTACCGGGTGACTGCCAAGGTCCTCCGTGGTTCCTTTGGAGCCATTCAAGAACAAAGTATCCAAGCCCGGGGAGACAAGGCCCCGGCAAGAGGAGCTTGCCGGGAAGGCCACCCAAGGCACCTAGGAGACAAGGCCCCGGCAAGAGGAGCTTGCCGGGAAGGCCCGGTGAGCGACAAGCTTCCGGGCGTGACAAGACAACAACCGCGGCAAGGCGCTTGCCGCGGCAGACCACCACTATGTACCTGCGCTCCAGCGCATCCACTAACGTGTCGCCCTGGGACCTTTCCAGGCGCGCGTGGCGAGAGGTCAGGCAGCCAGTGCGAGGTGGCAAGCGGCGCCGACAAGATTGCCATCGTGGCAAGCGGTGGCGCCCTGACGGTCCCCTGTTTGCCTTTGTTAGAGGCGACGTGAACAGGCATTTAATGCCTTTGTCCCTGCCGTCGGGGTTAGGTATGATGCATCAGTACTTTGCACGGTAGCTGTACCAACCACTCCTTTTCCATTTTTACCCTTGTCTACGTTGCCACCTGTCGGAGACCCCTTGAGCATATAAAAGGAGGCCCATGCGCAACGTAGAGGAGGGTCAGGAGGGTCGGTTCCCCCACGCTCGGTCTCGTTAGCAGCTCGTGTGTGCTGTAGCACTCAAGCGCTCCCGAGCAAGAACTCAATACACTCAGACATGCAGCAGAAGGAGTGTTATCTCTCCGGAGAGCTCCAAAGCTGGGTAAACCTCTCGTGTGCTTCGCCTCGATCTGCTCTTCGTGCGACCTCCGCCTCCCACCGAACCAAAAGGGGCTCGGTCCGCCGGTCCCATAGGTGCTCGTGGGTCAGATCATCCTGCCCCGACATCTTTGGTGCGCCAGGTAGGGGGAGCGTCGAGATTGTGCGAACCTGATACGGCGTCCACGCGAGCTAGATCTTCATCATCTACATCGACATGCCACCGAAGAAGAAGGCTTCGGCGGATGCTCCGTCGCGTCGAACCCACCACCACCGGAGCAAGCGGGTGGTGGGATAGACGCCAGCGGAAGAACGAACGTCGACGGGGAGTCCACGGTGCTGCCAAGTCAAGGACAAGGCTGCGCAGAACCTCGGCGTCCGTGCATGCACCGCGCCCGTCTCAGGAGGCGCGGGACCGACAGCGTCATGGTGTTCACAATGCCATACGCTCGTTGGACCAAGATCGAGCTGGTGGATCTCGGGATGCCCAAGACCAGCATGCGCGCCAACATCTTTGGCCTTGGCGAAACGCAGTTGCACGGGGCGGGATACTGCTCCTTCTAACATAGTTAGAAGTCCGAGCATATCCCGCTCCTCGCGCCGTTCGCCACTACCACCCACCACTCCAGCAAAAGCCTTTGCAAGAGCTCAGCTGCTCTTGGATTACCCTCCGACAGCCGACAAGGTTGATGAATGGAGGGCCACCATTCAGAGTCTCATCGGCTTCGCCAACGGCGACGCTCCGCGGCAACCGAGTGCATCGCTGCCGCGGCAGGACTGCCAAACACGAGCGGTGGCGGCAGGGACCGGTGGGGTGCAACCACCATGCACTCTCCGCCCGAAGGCCAAGATCGCCGACTCGCCGGATCCACCTCGACAAGCGACTCCACCGCATCGCCGGATCCACGAGCTCGTCGTGATCAACGCCAAGTTCTTCACGACGACAGCGGCAAGAAGACGCTCGAACTCGCGCCGAGCACCGGAGAAGCGCGGCGTCAATCCGACAAGCGCTGGGCCCTCTGTCGACATGCATGCGCCCGGAGAACCAGCGACTTGCCTTACGCGGTAGGTTGCCCTGCGTTCACTCGTGAGCTGCGGCAAGTCCGATGGCCCAGCAAGAAGAACTTCAAGCGACGTACGAGAGAAATGCAGCGGCAAGACGCATCCGTCGGAGTTCCTCAAGATCTACACCATCGCGATGCAAGCTGCCGGGGCGAGGCGACAAGATCCTAGCCAACTACTTCCGGCGGTGCTCAAGCCCAATGTCGATCTGGCTCATGCACTTGCGGACAACTCCATATCCTCTTGGGCAGATCTATGCCATCAGTTTGTCGGCGCCTTCTGGTGACCACAAGCCCCATGGCCAAGAAAGCGACCTTCATCTGCCGCCCGAGAAGGAAGGAGAGCCCTCGCAAGTATATTCAAAGATTCAGCCGTGTACAGCACAACATCCCAGATGTCCACCCTGCCGGTAATCAGCGCGTTCCATCGAGCGTCTTGAAACCGCGAGATGCGGAGGAGATGGCGATGTGCAAGATCGAGACGTCGATGAGCTATACGCCTGTCCGACAAGTGTACGCGTCTTTGAGGAAGGGAGGAGACTCCCGGAGAGAATCTTGAAGCGAGGAGGATCGATAGTGAGGAGACCGCCCGGCAAAGAAAAGCCAGCGGCGGAACAACAGGAAGAAGAAAGGCAGAGATGTACTAGTTGTCGAGCAGTCCGGCAACGCAAATGACGCCAAGAAAGCCAAGGATGGTAGCTCCGGCAAGGAGGTTGCCGCTGGCACCAACTGCCAGCGGGCGGTCGCCGACAAGCAGGACGGCTCCAACAAACAGTACTGCAAGATCCACCGCACCAAGGGCCATGACCTCCAGAGCTGCAAAACGGTCGAGCAGCTTGTCGAGCAGCAGAAAGCTGAATACGAGCGATGCAACAAGGAGAAGACCCAGGAAGGTGCTGGAGGAGCTAGCAAGAAACGTCCCGGTCGGGGAGGACGCCGCGGCAAGGCCAAGCAACGGCAAGGAGACAGACCTCCCCGCAGCCGCGACAAGGATGAAGACGACGACGATGAAAACATGGATGATGACGAGACCGATGAGCAGGAGTTCTAGAAAGCCACAGAGGTCCTGTGCTTTGACGACGGTGCTTCTCTGCATACCTCACACCGCCAGCTCAAGCAGTGGATGCGGGAGGTCAATGCGGCAGAACCATCCATCGAGTCACGCAAGCCTCTGAAATGGTCCAGCACGCCTATCATCTTTGATATTTAGGACCACCCTGATAGCGTAACTGCGGTCGGGTGCTTGCCGATGTTGGTTTCACCAACTATCCGCAACCTCAAGGTCACTAAGATGCTAGTTGACGGCGGGGCGGCTTGAACTGATCTCCTCCGCGGTGCTCCGAAACTCCAGATCCCCGATGGCGAGCTCGAGGAGACCGCACGTTCAAGGAATCAATCCGGGAAGGAGCAAGCGAAGGAAAGATCACGTTGCCGGTGACATTTGGCAGCGAGTTGAACTTCAGGACTGAGAGGGTCACTTTTGACGTTGCTGACTTTCCATTGCCTTACAATGGGATACTTGGCCGTCCAGCACTTGCCAAATTCATGGCAGCCTCTCACTATGCATACAACATGCTGAAGATGCCAGGCCCGATAAGCGTCATTTCAGTCCCTGGCGATAAGAAGGATGCTCTCATCTGCGCCGACAAGATCTACCGGGAAGCAGCAGCTGCAACAGATTACAAGCCACTTGCCGCTGAAGCTCCCGGGGGGAAGAAGAAGACCAAGTCCGACAAGAGCTCTGTTGCCCACTCCGACAAGCGCACCTCTTCGGAGTGTTGCGCTACCGTCGAGGACGCACCATAGAGCTCCACCGGCAAGTGCAAGAAGATGATGGCAGCTCCACCAGAGACCAAGAAGGTGTCTGGCAAGGAGGACGGCACTGGTGGTACCTTCACCATCAGTGCCACTCTCGACCCTAAATAGGAAAGCGCGCTCGTTGCTTTCCTGCGGGCGAACGTCGACGTGTTTGCGTGGCAACCGTCTGACATCCCCGGTGTTCCCAGGAAAGTAATTGAGCACCATCTTGCCGTTTGTCCTCATGCGTGGCCCGTCAAGCAGAAAGTCGGGAAGCGGTAGAGCGCCAAGAATTCATCGCAGAAGAAATCAAGAAATTGGAAGCGATGAGGCCTTGTCGAGGAGTGCTCCATCCTCGTGGTTGGCCAATCCTGTAGCTGTCGCATAAGGCAAATGGGAAATGGAGACTTTGTATCGACTTTACCGATGTCAATAAAGCTTGTCCCAAAGACCCATTTCCCTTGCCGGCGCATCGACCAGATTGTTGACCCCACGGCGGATGTGATTTGCTTTCATTTCTGGATGCATACTCAGGATATCATCAGATCTTCATGGCAGAAGAGGATGAGGAGAAGACCACATTCATCACCCCATGTGGCACATACTGTTTTGTACGGATGCCCTTCGGGTTAAAGAATGCTGGTTCAACATTTGCAAGAGTAGTCCATTACGCTTTTGAGCCGCAAATGCACAGAAATGTGGAAGCCTACATGGATGACATAGTGGTCAAAAGCAAGGACAAGGCAACTCTGATCCAAGATTTAGACGAAACCTTTGCAAATCTGCGCAAGATCAACCTCAAGCTCAACCCCGAGAAGTGCGTGTTTGGAGTCCCTTCCGCAAGCTTCTCGGGTTCTTCGTCTCTCGGGAATTGAAGCCAATCCCGACAAGATCAAGGCCATTGAGCAGATTGAAGCACCAAAGCATGTCAAGGATGTATGAAGGCTTGCGGTTGCGTAGCTGCTCTCGGCGAGTTTATCTCTAGGTTCTGCTGAAGCGCCCTGCCATTTTTCAAAATTTTGAAAAAGGCAGGTCCGATGCAATGGACTCGAAGCGGAGGCAGCGCTGCAGGACTTGAAGAGATACCTGTCCTCCACTCCAACACTTGTCGCACCTAAGACACAAGAGAAGTTGCTGCTATATATAGCGGCAACCAATCAAGTGGTTAGTGCTGCGTTAGTAGCGGAGAGGGAGGCGGATGATGAGCTAGCAACCGTGGCAGATGCATCCAGCGACAAGCGAGGCTTCACCCGGCAAGCTCTGGTCCCGACAAGGACGGATCTCTTGTGAGCGCATGAGAAGACGCAGAAAGAATGGTGCAGCGCCAGTTTACTGTCGGTTCCCTTCTGCGGGGGCTAGGTCAAGGTACTCTGGTGTGCAGAAATTGCTTCGGCCTCCTCATGGCCTCGAAAGCTGCGCCATTACTTTCGTGCACATGAGATCGCAGTCGTCACTCGTTTTCCACTGAAGAGGATACTGCAAAATCCAGAGGCAACAGGCAGGATTGTCGAGTGGGCACTGGAACTATCAAGCTTTGGCCTCAAGTTTGAGAGCACTTCAACTATCCAAAGTAGAGCATTGGCGGAGTTCATAGCAGAATGGACGCCAACACAAGATGAAGAAATTCGAAGCGAGCATCCCCGTCAAGGAAGCAAGCAAAGAGTGGCTGATGTACTTTGATGGTGCCTTCTCGCTGCAGGGCGCCGGTGCGGGCATGCTACTTGTTGCACCCACCGGAGAGCACCTCAAGTACGTAGTCCAGATGCACTTTCCCAAGGAGCAAGCAACAAACAATACTGCAGAGTATGAAGGTTTGCTTGCCGGCCTCAGGATTGCTGTAGACCTTGGGATCAAGAAGCTCATTGTCAGGGGTGACTCACAACTTGTCATCCGCCAAGTGAACAAGAATTATCAGAGTCCGTTGATGGAAGCTTATGTTGATGAAGTAAGAAAGCTAGAAGAGCACTTTGACGGCCTACATGGAATATATTCCAAGAGCTCGAGCGACATTGCTGATGGCTTTGTCAAAGTCGCCCGCACTCAAGTTACACTGTGGAACCAGGATCTTTGTGCTCAAGCTGACTCAACCGTCTGTAACGCCATCAGCTGGACAAAGCAAGAAGAGAAAGTTGATTTACGGTGACTATTTTCCGGCAGAAGCTTCCGAAGCCGCCGCCAAGAAGGTCCTCAAGATCAACACCAGCAGTCTTTGAGGAGCGATCTGCTCCGACAAGCCCTAGGGTTTGTTTACGTTGAAGCGAGCGCTCCCGACAAGTTTTGCTCCGGCAAGCTTGCCGGGAATGTCAACTCGGCGGAGCCGCGAGTTCTCGCCAGAGAAGCGGATGTTCCCGCAGCAGCAGATGTGCCTTTAGTCCTTGTTGTCGAGCCGCAAGCTCCAGCATGGGCACAACAGATTGTCCAATTCCTTCAGATAGGAGAACTTCCCGAAGAGCAAGAAGAAGCGGAAAGAGTAGCCCGACAGTCAAGTATGTACCAGTTTGTCGACAACACACTGTACAGAAGAAGACTCAACGGTGTGAAATTGAAGTGTATTCACCGGGAAGAAGGACAAAAGCTGTTGGCAGAGATACATGGAGGCATATGTGGTCACCACATTGGCGCGGAAGCACTTGCTTGCAAAGCGTTAAAGAAGGTTTCTTTTGGCCGACAGCCCTCCAGGATGCAACTGCACAAGTAACCAAGTGTGAAGCGTGCCAATTCCATTCCAAGCAGATACACCAGCCAGCTCAAGCTCTCCAGACGATCCCTTTATCCTGGCCATTTTCGGTCTGGGGGCTCGACATCCTCGGCCCCTTTCCCCGAGCTGTCGGGGGCTTTGAGTACTTATACGTTGCAATCGACAAGTTCACAAAGTGGCCGGAAGTGGAAGCGATGAGAAAGGTGACAGCCACGGTCGGCGATCAAGTTCTTGGTCGATTGTTTGCCGCTTTGGAATCCCTAACAGATCATCACCGACAACGGCACGCAATTCCTGAGCCGCACCTTCATGCGATCGTCCAAGATCTTGGCGCCAAGGTCTGCCGCTTCATTGCTCATCCGAGAAGCAACGGTCAAGCGGAGAGGAAAATGCTGAAGTGTTGCGCGGGCTCAAGACCAGAACTTTCGACAGGCTGCACAAGTGCGGAAGAAACTGGATTGAGGAGCTGCCGGTGGTTCTTTGGTCGATCAGGACGACGCCAAATTGAGCCACTAGCCAGACACCCTTCGCTCTAGTCAATGGAGCGGAGGCAGTTCTCCCCACGGAACTCGTATACGGATCAACTCGAGTGCTCGCTTATGATGAGCTTGAGCAAGAGCAGCTGCGACAAGATGACGCGCTGCTCCTTGAGGAGGATCGTCTTCGGGCTGCTGTACGAGCTGCTCGATACCAGCAAGCTTTGCGCCGCTACCATAGCCGCAAAGTTAATGCCGAAGTCTCGAGGAAGGCGACCTTGTTCTTGGTAGCGTTCGATCCGCCAAGAATTCCAACAAGTTGATGCCGAAGTGGGAAGGTCCTTCTTTGGGTGAAAGCGAGTCACTAGGCTCGGCGCTGTCTGCCTTGAGACCGAAGATGGCATTCCGGTGAGCAACTCCTGGAACATTGAACATCTTCGTAAGTTTTACCCATAGGGCGCGGTTGCGGAACCTGTTCCGGCAACCACCTTTTGTACAAGTCTTGCCGCTGTTGCATGTAATCCTTTGTACAAAGCCGGGCGCAGACCCGTGCATAAGTAAAGCTAAGCGTGCCGCACATCTTGTCAATTTCATGCTTTCTACTTCTATTTTGCATGCATTATCTGACACTTTGTGCAGCACCTACCCCCGGTAAGCAATAACGAGCCATAAGGCTCCATATCTTTATTTTCTCTTCTTTCTCTTTCTCAAAGAAAGGAAGGTTCCCTCGCACACAAGTTTGCCGGGGGGAAAGGAGAAGATAATGGTGTGGGCCAAGCGTCGCTCAAGGAAGTCTAGCCTTACGGAAGCAAGCGACGAAAAAGCTAAGTTGCTAAAGTTTGAGCAATCAGTTTTAAAAATTTCAAGTGAACTTCCTCGCACGACCATACATTGTATGGAAAACCTGTCTGCGGAGGAACCAACTCGTAGCTAGTTGCGTCCAGACTTTGTTTCGAGGCCGCTCAACAACTTAAGTGAGCTACGACTAGTTGCGACAAGGTTACTTTGTCGGAGCGGCACCGCCAAAGAAGGCTGACGTCTCCGCACTCAGCGCCATGACTCAGTGCCTGCTACCGACAAGTTTCCCTAAAAGCGTAGGGCAAAAACATACAAAGGAAGGAATCAAGTAAAGGAAATAACATAGCAATTGATACCCAAAATAGAGTCATATTACAAGATAGCTTGTCGCAGCTCTAATTGATTGTTCTCATAACATGACCAGCAGCGGCAAGAAAAAGAGAAAGCGGGCGGCCTAATCTACGCGATTGCCCTCAACCCTCTTGATCCCGCTCACCCTATCCACGATGGGTGCGACAAGGGTCTTGAGCGCCTCCAAATCAGCATCCGGCGGCAAGGACTTGAGGACGTTGGTGAGGTTGAGGCTTGGATTGCGTAAGGCCACCTTCATCAAGACCTTTTGAAGAGCCCCCATGAGATCTGGCGCGACTCCTCGGCCAGCTGTTTTGGGACTTCTTCCCGGAGTCGCTAGAGGGCCGTCACCACGCCCTTGAAGAACAAGCTAAGCTTGGCGCTGGGTTGGAGGTGCTCGTCGGAGGAATATCCAAGATCCACCATCCCCAGCTGCGCCAGCTCCTCGTCGATGGCTGCAGCAACATTCACGAGACCCTCGGTCCAGTGCTCCACATTCTCCCTCAAGGCACTCTGGGCGGCAGCAGCACTCGCCAGCAGCGCCTCGTCGGCCTTGATCTTCTCCTTCAAGGCCACCTCCTGCTCCCTGGCGCCGTCCAGCGCCTGAGTCAAGGTGGTCAGTTTCAACTCAAGATCCGCGTTGGAGTCCTTGGCAGCGCTGAGCTCCCTGCTCCTCTCGGCGAGACGGCCCTGCAGCTCGCCAAGAGTGTAGGCGTCCTTCTCACGCTCGTGCTTGAGTGCAGCAAGCTCCTCGCCGCTCTCCTTGAGATTGGCCTCCAGCTGCGCCACCTTCGTCTCAAGCTCCTTCTTGGCGGCCTCGGCAGCTGCGGCAGCATCCTTTGCTTCCTTGAGAGCCCCGCCAAATGTTTGCTCGCGCATGGCAAGATCCTCCTCGTGGCTGTCAAGATTAACCTTCCTCTGCGCCAACTCGCCTTCCTGCGCAGACAGCTTCTCGCCGGCAAGCCGCTGTTCCTCCTCAGCTTCAGCCCTCTCGAGGAAGAAGGCCTTGCGCTCCTCGGCAAGTTGCTCCCGCTCCTCTGCCAAGGCCCGAAGAGCTTCCTGGTTGAGGCCCCGGAGCTCCTCCGCGCGCTTCTTGATGTCTGCTCCCGCCTTCGCGACAAGCGCTTCCCGGGATTCCATCTTGGCTTGTCGGGCACGGTAGAGCGACAACAGCTTCCGCAGCAGCTGCTCCTCCTCAGGCTCGCCGCTGCTGTTGCTTGGCGCGTCGACCAGCGTCAGTCCAGCGGAGGTGAGCAGCTCTTCATTGAAGGTTTCTCCTTCGGCCGGCGCCCTGGAGCTCGACGCCCATGGGAGCTTGATGAAGACGCCATCGCCGGCCTTCAAATAGGCGCCGGGCTGGGGCTCTTGAACTGACGCTGCGGCGGCAGCGGAGGGATCGGCGGTCGGCGTGGCGCTGGCGCTCCTGCGGCCTCGTGGTCGTCGGTCGATCGCCGGACCCCTCGCCCGGCTTCTGCGGCGGCAGCTTTGGCGGCCTCTTCGCGGCCGGGCTCGTCGGCGCCAGCTTCTTCTTGATGACGGCCTCATCAAGTGTGCCAGCGCGTGTCCTCCTCGCCGGCGGCCTCGGTCTCCATTGGCTCTGTGGACGACCAGAAAATGAAGAAAAGTCAAGCAAATATTCAAAAAGAAAACCAGAAGAAGAAGAACGCAAGGAAAGTTTTCAGGCAAGAGGATTACCTGCGCTAGGGTCCGCAGTCATAGTCTCCGCCGCCAAGGGATCGCTGGTGCTGTCCCTTGCCGGAGAGCTGCCCCTTGCCGGAGAAATCTCCCTTGCGGAGAACGCTCCCTTGCCGGGAATCCTCCCTTGGCGGCGTGGTCGAAGCGAAGGAGGCTGCTCTGCTCCTACACAAATCAACGATCGAGATATCGGCAAAGAAAGAGCACCCATGCACGCCGAATAGCAAGAAGTAGACCATATACTTCTGCTGGGGCTGCGTTGGGTGCTGCTTTGAAGAAGAGTTGCCGCATCCGGCAAGGTGGTCTCGAACCCAGCGCCTCCTGCTTTGTCATGATGGGTTAGATCCTGGACGACAATCACCGGGGTCTTGGCCCTCTTCGACACCCTCTGGGCCAACGTCCTGAAAAGGAATGGGTTCAGAATGAAGCAAGTCAGATACAAGACAAAGCAACAAGCCGAAGAACTACAAATGTTGTAAAGAATCTTACTCTTCTTCTTCCTCGTAGGAGCTGAGCACGGAGAGATCAAATTCTGGCCCGCCTCCAGTACGACGAGGCGGAGGAGTAGGCTCCCTTGGCCGCTTGGCGGGAGCAGAACCGGTGGTCTGCGAGGGCCCCGCTCTAGTTGCCGCAGCGGCGTGAGGTGCTCCCGCGGCACTTGATGCTTGCCATGATGGAGCGTTCTTGGCGCTGCGGCTGTTGGCCCGTCTACCGCCCCGCTACGTCTCCGGCCTTGCGAAGACGCCTTCTTGGTGGAGCCCGGGGCTCCGCTCGCGGCAAGCTGCTTGAAGGTGGAGAGGATGCGCCCTCGGCGGGCTCGCTCGACTCAGCTTCAGGCTCGGCAAGCTCCTCTTCGCTGGCAAACTCCTTTCGCTCGACAAGGCTTGCCGCCTCTGCTGCCTCTGCCTCCTCCACGCTGAAGCCGAACTCGCCCGCGGCAGCGGCTGCTGCCGCCTCTTCCAGTCTGGTGGCGATGCGCTGCATCTCGTCATCGGTGGTGTCGCGGGTGAGGCCCCTCTGTTCATCGAGGTGGACCGGCATTTCTACCAGATTGTCAAAGAACTGCCGCAGGACGTCATCTGCAGGCTCTTGCCAAGTTGGGACAATTCCATGCGAGTCGCACAACGGCATCATTGCACGGATGCGGTCAGCGGAATTGTTGCACAGCCGAACGACGCCTCGGCAACCTAAACATCTCGGATGATCGGGATCGGGCTTGAACAGCTCCAAGAGCATCGTGTCAAGCTCCAAGACGGTGAAGTTAAAGTTGAGGCCGGCGCAGCCTCATGATATCTGCCGCGTTACGAAACTCCCAGCAGGCCTCCTCCTCTCCTGCAAAGAAGCGTCTGGCGAAGAAAGTCTGCGCCAGCGGTGCCCTCTGTGAGCCCGGCAAGTCTAAGGCGAAGGATTCGGTGGCTGCAATCTTGACCTAAGCGTCTTTCGGGGCAGATTGCTCCAATCGTTGCCAGCGCCTCTTGGGGTTTGGCGCTGGGCGGTAAATGGCTGCGGGTTCTCCTCGACAATCCAGCACCAATCCGCCCTCCATTCCTCCCATTTACTACGGAGCTCTCCCTCCAGATAGGCTTCCTTCTTGCCGACCCTCGAGATCCAAGCGATTCCTCCGGCAAGAGGCTCCCCTCTCTCAACTCGGGGTATAAAGAAGTGGCGGAAAAGGGCTACATTTGGATGGACTCCGACAAAGTTTTCGCAGAGATGTGCGAAAACTGCCATGGTCAGGACAACATTGGGGGTGAAATCAAGGAGGCGGAACCCATAGGTGTTCATGATGTCACAGAAAAATTCAGAGAAAGGCGGGCAGAGCCCGCAGTAGAAGAAGAGCGCGAAGAAGGGATACCCACTCAGAGCCAGTTCCGAAGCAGCGGCTGGGAGTACCTTCGTGCGCGGATGTGCTCGCGTCTCCGTCGACCCGGAAGAGGTAGTAGTTCTCCCTCGGCTCCCTCGCGGCGGTAGGGAGGAAAGATTGCCCGCTCCTTCCATGGCCCGCGAGCAGCTGCGCCTCGGCCGACTTCACGCCCTTCCCTTGTCGGCTTTGAGCCATGGCGGAGGCGGTGGAGGAGATCGACGGTGTTGGTGATGCTGGTGGCGATGGGGGGCGGAGCGCTGCTCTCTTCAGCTTTGGGAAGAAGGGGGGAGCAGCGGAGGTTTTCTCGAGATGGGACAGCAACTGGCGAGATGGGCGGACTGCCCCTGTTTCCTCTGCTTATAAAGAGGGAGGGGGCGGACGTTCCGTTTTTCCGAATGAAGAAACCACCCACGATCTCGCCCACGATGTCTCACACGACGCCCTTTTCGGCAGCGTGCCGTTCGTGGAGGGCGTGGTGGGTCCGGGGTGAGTAACGGCGTGACCCAGGCCGCGTGTGCCCGTGCCCTGTTTTGGGCCTGGCCCAACAGCGCTCGGCACCGTGTGTGGCCCAGGCCCGGGGGCTCCTGTCGGTGTACTAGAGTAGGGGTACCCTAGTATCCCAAACTTGTGCACGGGCAGTTGCAGCCCTCAGCGGCAAGGCTTACCGGTGACCGCCAAGGTCCTCCGTGGTTCCTTTGGAGCCATTCAAGAACAAAGTATTCAAGCCGGGGAGACAAGGACCCGACAAGAGGAGCTTGCACGGAAGGCCACCCAAGGCACCTAGGAGACAAGGCCCGGCAAGAGGAGCTTGCAGGGAAGGCCCGATGAGCGACAAGCCTCCGGCGCGACAAGACAACAACAGCGGCAAGGCGCTTGCCGCGGCAGACCACCACTCTGTACCTGCGCTCCAGCGCATCCACTAACGTGTCGCCCTGGGACCTTTCCAGGCGCGCGTGGCGAGAGGCTGTGCAGCCAGCGGTGCGAGGTGGCAAGCGGCGCTGACAAGATTGCCATCGTGGCAAGCGGTGGCGCCCCTGACAGTCCCTGTTTGCACTGTTAGGGCGACGTAGACGGGCATTTAATGCCTTTGTCCCCTGCCGTCAGGGTTAGGTATGATACATCATACCTTTGTCACAGTAGCTGTACCAACCATTCCTTTTCCATTTTACCCTTGTCTACGTTGCCACAGCCGGAGACCCCTTGAGCATATAAAAGGAGGCCCATGCGCAACGTAGAGGAGGGTCAGGAGGGTCGGTTCCCCCACGCTCGGTCTCGTTAGCAGCTCGTGTGTACTGTAGCACTCAAGCGCTCCCGAGCAAGAACTCAATACACTCAGACATGCAGCAGTAGGAGTGTTATCTCTCCGGAGAGCTCCGAAGCTGGGTAAACCTCTCGTGTGCTTCGCCTCGATCTGCTCTTCGTGCGACCTCCACCTCCCACCGAACCAAAAGGGGCTCGGTCCGCCGGTCCCATAGGTGCTCGTGGGTCAGATCAGCCTGCCCCGACAGTGTCCCTTGGAGGAGGGGTCCGAAACCAACCCTAACTCTTGTTTCCCCACACATACAGACTCTAAAAACTGCCTATAATCAAGTATTTCGAAATTACATGGGCCTGGCCCAAAAATAAGGTGAGGCAGCACCTAGAATAGCCTCTGGACAAAATTTATGAAGTGGCATCTTGTATATTTCATCCAAGGCTTCATGCACTCATTATGGTGGCTTCAGAGTCCTGGAATCATCACTTGTAACTCCGTTCTTGTTCCCCTTGCGCATGCCATCATATTCATGCTTGAACTTGCTCCAAGGTTCATCTTTCTTGTCCAAGCTAGGCCCTTCTTTGTAAGCAAAACAAATATATCCAATTTAGGCAGCATCATATTCTCATGAACATTAGAATCGTTACCAAGAAACGAAAGTACCTGATAATTCAATTGGCGTGCGCGAGCTGTAGTAATTGGTCCAGTATGTATAGCACCAGGGGCTGTGGGTGTAACAATGGTATTGATGTCCTCATCATCCTCCCCTTCTTGAAATGAAGTCGTCCTCGATGAAAACTCATATTCCTCTCCCAAATAAGGCTTCAAATCTGCAATGTTAAAAGTGGGACTAACCCCAAAATCTGCAGGCATCTCAAGTTTATATGCATTATCATTTATTTACTCTAACACCTTAAAAGGACCATCAGCACGTGGCATTAGCTTTGATTTGTGAAAATTAGGAAATCTATCCTTACGCAAATGTAACCAAACACGATCTCCAAGTGCAAACACAACATGTTTTCTACCCTTATCTCCAGCAAGTTTATATTTAGCATTCATACGCTCAATGTTTTCCTTAGTTAACTCATGCATTTTTAAAATCAATTCAGCACGTTCTTTAGCATCAAAATTAACCTTCTCCGTAGATGGAAGAGGCAACAAATCAATAGGTGCACGAGGTAGGAAACCATACACAATTTCAAAAGGGCACATCTTAGTAGTAGAATGCAATGAACGATTATAAGAAAATTCAATATGAGGCAAGCATTCTTCCCACATTTTCTTATTATTCTTCAAAACAACCCTAAGCATAGTACACAATGTTCCATTGACTACTTCAGTTTGTCCATCAGTTTGGGGGTGATGAGTAGTACTAAAAAGCAGTTTAGTCCCCAACTTAGCCCATAAACATCTCCAAAAGTGGCTAAGAAATTTAGTATCACGATCTGAAACAATAGTATTTGGCACACCATGCAACTGAATAATTTCACGTAAGAACAAATCAGCAACATTAACAACATCATCGCTTTTATGACATGGTATAAGGTGTGCCATTTTCGAGAACCTATCCACGACAACAAATATGCTATCCCTCCCCTTCTTTGTTCGAGGTAAACCTTATACAAAGTCCATAGATATATCCTCCCAAGGAACACTAGGTACAGGCAAAGGCATATATAAACCCTGAGGATTTAGTCGTGACTTAGCTTTTTGACATGTAGTGCAACGAGCAACAAAATGCTCAACATCACGTCTCATCTTTGGCCAAAAGAAATGTGTAGCAAGTATATCCTCCATCTTCTTCACGCCAAAGTGTCCCATTAATCCTCCTCCATGCGCCTCCTGCAACAAGAAAAGACAAACGGAGCTAGCTGGAATGCATAGCTTGTTAGCACGAAACACAAATCCATCATTAATGACGAACTTGTTCCACGTTCTTCCTTCCTTACAATTCTGCATTACATCTTTAAAATCAGCATCATGCACATATTGATATTTGATGGCCTCCAAACCAAATATTTTGAAGTCAAGTTGTGAAAGAATAGTATAGCGACGAGACAATGCATCAGCAATAACATTTTCTTTACCCTTCTTGTGTTTAATGACATAAGGGAAAGTCTCAATGAATCAACCCATTTAGCATGTCTACGATTCAGTTTAGCTTGACTTTTAATATGTTTCAAATATTCATGATCAGAATGTATAACAAATTCTTTGGGCCATAAATAATGTTGCCATGTTTCTAAAGTCCGAACAAGAGCATATAATTCTTTATCATAAGTAGAATAATTCAGACTAGGCCCACTCAATTTTTCAGAAAAGTATGCAACAGGTTTGCATCTTGTAATAACACACCTCCTAATCCAATTCCACTAGCATCACATTCAAGCTCAAAAGTCTTATTAAAATCAGGAAGTTGGAGTAAAGGAGCATGTGTCAACTTATCTTTCAATATCATGAAGGCTTCTTCCTGTGCGGTACCCCAAACAAAAGGCACATCCTTCTTTGTAAGCTCATTGAGAGGTGCAGCAATGGTGCTGAAATCTCTCACAAAACACCTATAGAATCCGGCAAGGCCAAGAAAACTCCTCACTTGTGTGACCGTTTTGGGCTGCGGCCAACACTCAATAGCTTCAATCTTGGCTTTATCAACTTCAATTCCCTGCGGAGTAACAACATAGCCAAGAAAAGATACTCGGTCGGTGCAGAAGGTGCACTTCCCAAGGTTACCAAACAAACATGCATCACGTAGAGCAATAAAAACATCACGTAAATGTTCCAAATGTTCCTCCAAAGATCTGCTATAAATCAGTATATCATCAAAATAGACTACCACAAATCGTCCAATGAAAGCACGTAAAACTTCGTTCATTAGTCTCATGAAAGTACTAGGTGCATTAGTTAACCCAAAAGGCATGACTAACCACTCATATAAACCAAACTTAGTTTTAAATGTTGTTTTCCATTCATCTCCAAATTTCATACGAATTTGATGGTATCCACTACGCAAATCAACTTTGGAGAAAATTGTAGAGCCACTCAATTCATCAAGCATATCATCTAGCCTAGGAATAGAATGACGATAACGAATAGTAATATTATTAATGCCTCTACAATCAACACACATACGTGACGTACCATCCTTTTTAGGCACTAGTATAATAGAAACAACACAAGGACTAAGAGATTCGCGTATGTAACCTTTGTCGAGCAGCTCATGTACTTGACGCATAATCTCTTTCTTCTCCTCTGGATTGGTACGGTATGGTGCACGCTTGGGTAGCGATGCACTGGGAATTAAGTCAATTTGATGCTCAATCCCTCGAATAGGTGGTAATCCCGGTGGCACGTCTTATGGGAAGACGTCAGCGAACTCCTGCAAAATGTTAGTGACAGTAGGGGGCAAAGAGGAAGGCACGTCCTCGAATGAAAATAATGCCTCTTTGCACACAAAAGCATAGCAAACAGATTTGCTGAAATCTAGCTCATCAATATCAGATTTTGTGGCAAGTAAACATGCACTTTTCAATTTAATTTCAGAAGCAACACTAGATGGTTTATTATTAGGTTTCATTTGTTGCTCGAATTCTTTTGCCACAATCTGATTTTCACTCTTATTTTTCTCCTGTTTTGCTTTATTAGCTCTATTAATATCATCCTTCAAAATGGATTCAGGAGTCATAGGAAGCAAAGTAATATGGTTATCCTTATGAACAAGAGTATACTGATTATTTCTACCATGGTGTACAGAACTTTATCAAATTGCCATGGTCTACCAAGTAATAAGGAACATGCTTGCATGGGTACCACATCACAATCAACATAATCAGCATACGTAGAGATACTGAAATGCACACGAACAGTACGTGTTACCTTAACCTTGCCACTATTGTTGAACCATTTGGATGTAGTAAGGATGTGGATGTGGTCTTGTGGTGAGAGATAACTTCTCCACCATCTCCATGCTAGCCAAGTTGTTGCAGCTCCCTCCATCTATGATGACGTGAACAAAACGTTCCTTCACAACTCCCTTTGTATGGAACAAATTATGCCTCTGATTTTGCTCAGCTTATGTGACCTGCGCACTCAAAACACGTTGAGAAACTAAACATTCATACCTGTCAGCATCTTCAGGAGCCATGTATTGCGTCTCATGATCAAAATCATCTCCACCGTGTTCTTCACATGTAATAAGAGCCAAAGTCTCCTCATCATAGTCACTAGCGAACTCATACCCACCATCCTCAGTAGCAATCATCACACGCCGAGATTTGCATTCTCTCGCCAAATGTTCTCTTCCCTTACAACAGCGACAAATAATATCACTTGTGTGCCCTGTTGATGCAATGGAAGAAGAAGAACTCTGTGCAGGCCCGATAGGTGTGCTCTTGGCAGATAATGGTGGTTGTGCCTGCTTCCTTGTATCACGGCTGGATGTAACAGCTGATGGAGGTGTCGGTGCAGTAGAATGTGTGGAAGTAGAGGATGCACGCGGTGTCCATGATGAAGGTCGACCTGCAGAAAAGTTAGTCCGCGCCAATGCCTGTCGATCCTGCACTTCATGTTCAGCTTTACAAGCAAGATGGAATAAACGAGTGATATTATTATACTCCTTATACTCTAGAATGGTCTGAATCTCTCTATTTAATCCACCCATAAAACATGCAAGCATAGCTTCATTCTCCTCAACAATACCACATCTAATAATGCAGTTTGTAATTCCTGATAATATTCTTCTACATAATTTTTGCCTTGTCTTAAGCGCTGCAATTTTTGAAGTAATTCACGTTGATAATATGGTGGAACCCAACGAGTACGCATAGCAGTTTTCAAAGCAGCCCAAGTAGCTGGAATAGGATATAATCTACAATGTTCAGACCACCAAACACATGCAAAACTAGTGAAAGCACAAACAGCGGCAGGGACACGTCTCTCCTCGGGATATTGTAAACATGTAAAAGCGTTGTTCAGTTTCTAACTCCCAAGTAAGATATATATCGTGAACATATCTACCCTCAAATGGTGGAATATTCAATTTCAGTTTAGGAAAAAGGTCATGATCTCGTACCTCGGTGGTGGTGCAGCCCTACCGTTCGCGATGATATACCCGAGGGCGACACAGTGGTGGTGCCGGGTGGTTGCACGTAGTTCTGATTTTGATCAACCTCATCCTCGTAATGGTCCTCCACCTCTGCAGTAGCAGCAGGAGCTACAGAAGCATCAACAGCGGCACCAGAATTTTGCCCAAGGTCAATGGGAACGTGTTGTGCTCATCCCACTTGATTTGGAAGGCGACGTTGTTGTTGTAGAGGTGCGACATGTGCAGCCGGCGGTGGTGGTGGAAAACACGAAAGCAATTCAGTAAACTTGTTATCGAGCTTTGTTTCGAACGTCTTCTCCATGCCATCTATCTTCTCCATGGCCTCTTCAAATCTGTTTAGCACATCTTGCACCTATCCACTCATCATTTGCTGAAACTTATCATGAAGCTCCTTGTTCGTCAAGTTCTCCCAGTCAATCTTGTCGGTTTGTGATCCTGCCATGGTTAGCAGAAATAGAAACAGACAAGAATATGATCCTACAGACTACTAACAAGTGGTGGTGGTGGGTGTCACAAATCCGTCAAGCAAATCTCAAATTCTTACCAGTTCTTAGCCAGCATCAGGCGGTGATCGGCAACCGATGTAGTCAAAACTCTCAAAGCTTGGATAGAGCGATTACCAGGGAGAGTCAAACGCACGACGTAGATTTATGTGGAGCTAGGAAGGCTTATAATATGGTAACAAAAAGATTAGCAATAATCAATTCATAGATGCAAAGTTGAATAAACACTCAATGACGGTAATGTGCTGGTCCTAGGCTAGACCGTGCTAGAGACGTGAGCCTTGAACACTAACAAAATCACGGCGCTGCACGTAAACAAGGGAAAAGCACACTCTGGAAAAAAAATCCGCTCTGTTTTTTTTGGCGCTCTTTTTTTGTGAAAAATCACTATAATGGCGAGTGTCTCAAAACTCTTCCCAGGTCAAACTGACAGGATGGGCATGAATTTTTTTTTTGACTTTTTTTTCAGAAATCAGGGCAGCGACGACGAAGAAGTGCGACAAAAAATCACTATGATGGCACGTGGCTCAAAAGACTCAGAAAAGCCTAAAAATAGGATAGGGAAAAATATATTTGCCTGCGAAAATTTTGGCCTAAAAACTGACCGGGGGTCTCCAGACTCCTTTTTTTCGAAACCTACTCAGGCAAGGAAACACAAATAGGAAATTAGACGGATCTCGAAAACAAACCTAATATGGAAGGAACTCGGATTGGTGGTGGATATATTGTGGTAGGATATGGCAGCGGTGGTGGTATATGAATACGGATGGGTGGTGGTATATGTATACGGATTGGTGATGGTATATGGAGATGGATCGGTGGCGGATAAGCGGTGGTGGTAGATGGCAGGGGCGATGATGATGGTGCGGCGGCGGCGGCGTGACAACTTATGACCAGAACTCGAAACTCTAAAAGACTAGACTCTAAGACCAGCAACTGATGAACTTACGACGATGCAACCACAAATTCAACAAAGCAAAATCCTGAAAAGACTATGCAAAGGCTCAGACTGGTTCGGATATGATGAACTAACCCTATTTTTTTGGCTTTTTCATCAACTGTAGGTATGAAGAACAGACTCGATCTAAACTACGAAAAACTGTAAAATCTCACCGAGCAACCTGGAATCTGATACCACTTGATAGAGGCAAAGGTGTCCCGATGTTTCGATGAGATAGCAATCGTTTTCTGTGGGAGTCGACTTTGACGATCCGACTATGAACGTGCAAAGACGTTGCGCCTTAGCAATCGCTAAACCAACTTCCGAGGAGTTATTGACCACGCCGGAGCACGATCAACCTGACCACGAAGGTCTATTTCCTGCAAGAAAACAAAGAACAAGCAAGAAACTAAGATTGCAATCTGGATATTGCGAATAAAAGAGGAAAGCTTTATTAATGAAGGTGGGGTTCTGTGACGCATTTGTCTGGTTGTTGAACACAAACGAAGTACGCGAAGTTGCAGCGATGGCAAACTTTTAATCTAAACAAAACCCAAAGTCTAAACGATGCCCTAAGGGTTGTATATATGGAGGAGAGAGGGGGAATTTTGTGTCCCTTGGAGGAGGGGTCCGAAACCAACCCTAACTCTTGTTTCCCCACACATACGGACTCTAAAAACTGCCTATAATCAAGTATTTCGAAATTACATGGGCCTGGCCCAAAAATAAGGTGATGCAGCACCTAGAATAGCCTCTGGACGAAATTTATGAAGTGGCATCTTGTATATTTCATCCAAGGCTTCATGCACTCATTATGGTGGCTTCAGAGTCCTGGAATCATCACTTGTAACTCCGTTCTTGTTCCCCTTGCACATGCCATCATCTTCGTGCTTGAACTTGCTCCAAGGTTCATCTTTCTTGTCCAAGCTAGGCCCTTCATTTGTAAGCAAAACAAATGTATCCAATTTAGGCAGCATCATATTCTCATGAACATTAGAATCGTTACCAAGAAACGAAAGTACCTGATAATTCAATTGGCGTGCGTGAGTTGTAGTAATTGGTCCAGTATGTATAGCAGGAGGGGTTGTGGGTGTAACAATGGTATTGATGTCGTCATCACTTACTTATCGAAAAGGGCTACAATTGATCCCCTATACTTGTGGGTCATCAGATCCTCGAATCCCAGAGGTTGTTTGACATACACCAACTCATTCAAAGGACCATTAAGAAATGCACTTTTCACATCCATTTGTTGCAATTTAAAGTCATGATGAGATGCATAAGCAAGCAACATGCGAATAGATTCAAGACGAGCAACGGGGCGAAATGTTTCACCTTAGTCGATACCCTCGACTTGGGAGTAGCCTTGTGCCACCAATCTTGCCTTGTTTTGAACTACCACATCATTTGCATCTTGCTTGTTCTTGAAGATCCATTTGGTCCCAATGACATTATGTTCTTCCGTTGGCCTTGGCACTAATTCCCAAACTTGATTGCACTCAAAGTTGTTGAGTTTATCGTGCATAGCTTGAAGCCAATCCTCATCATCAAGCGCCTCATGTACCTTTTGGGGTTCAACACACGAAACAAACGCGTGATGCTCACAAAAGTTTGACATATTGTTTACAAGTAGTTACCTCTTTTCTTAAGCTTCCAAGCACATTCTCCATGACATGTTGTTGACGCTCGAGCTTGGAAGCCACCTTAGCGGCACGATGCTTCAAAAGTTCCTCAATGGGCATTTGAGGATCTTCTTGCACATCATGAGCACCATCTTGAGTTAGCTCTTGATCTTGAGCTTACTCTTGATCTTGAGCACCATCTTGAGCTTGCTCTTGATCTTGAGCGAGCTCGGAGGCATGAACTTGATCTTGGGCATCATTTGGTGCATCACCAACTTCATGGGATTGATCTTGCCCTTGATCTTACTCATTGGATTGAGGGCCTTCATGTGACGCCCCCAATTCGACCGTACACTAATCATAGACGCAAATGTGTATGATCAAGATCAGGGACTCACGGGAAGATATCACAACACAACTCTAGACACAAATAGAAATAATACAAGCTTCATATTACAAGCCAGGGGCCTCGAGGGCTCGAATACAAGCTCGATACACAAGAGTCAGCGGAAGCAACAATATCTGAGTACAGATATTAGTTAAACAAGGATGCCTTAAGAAGGCTAGCACAAAAGCAACAATGATCGAAGAGGCAAGGCCTCCTGCCTAGGACCTCCTAACTACTCCCGGTCGTCGGCGGTCTCCAAGTAGCAGTATCCATCGGCGGTGGCATCTGGCTCCAGGGATCCACCATCTGGTTGCATCAACCAGAAAGAAGGAAGGGGAAAAAGGGATAGCAAAGCAACCGTGAGTACTCATCAAAGTACTCGCAAGCATCAGATCTATACTAAGTATGCATTGGTATCAAATGGAAGGGTTGTATCTGTGGACTGAACTGCAGAATGCCAGAATAGAGGGGAAGGCCTAGCCTATCGAAGACTAGCATCTTCAAGCAGCTCCAAGCATCTTGCAGCATGTAGAAGAGTAAAGAATAGCAGTTTATATTTAACAAACATGTTGTAGCATTAAAGCCCAGAGATCCTTCCTCGACTCCCCGCGAGAAAGCAATCCCGGAGCCACATATCTCAAGTATCCATTTCTAGTTGTAATAGATCAGGATATAAGTCTGAACGTCCGTTACCGTCGACATGGCTATTAATAGATAATCTTCCCTGCAGGGGTGCACCACGTTTTCCAACATGCTTGATTACTCTGGCCGGACACACTTTTCTGGGTCAATACCGGCCTCGGAAGATTAACACGTCATAGCCCTACCTAGGCTCAGCAGAGAGGTCCCCGCCGGTCTACATCCTAAGCACTCCGGGGTCTGGGCCCATCACCCATTGCACTCCGGGTCGTTATGAGCAGGGAGGATCCAGGCTGCACGGATGGCGCCGGCCCAGCCATGTCGCAATGCTAAACTGGACGTCTGACAAAGCTTCGGCTGATACTGCGACGTCGAGGCCCATAACTATTCTCACGTGGTGGTTAGTGCGTAAAGGCCAAAGGCCAACTCAGAACAAATACCCTACCATAGTGTATTATTAGCTTGTGGAGACGAGCAGAGACTCACGATAATGTGACCCCATCGCCCCGTCTCGAGGAAATACGGCAAGGGCTACCCTATCCCACTCGGGGGCGGCCTGCCTGCCCGGTCGTGCCTCGTAACCATCTTGCGGGTGCTCTCCGGGCCCGCCCGACTTTCCCAAAGGTCTCAAGTAAAGTCAAGGTAACCGTGTGTCCAGACATCAAGGGGAAAACCCGAGGAATCACCCCCGGTGGATTCCACTCAATGTAATCATCAAGGTGAACGTAAGAGGGACCACCCTCGAGGTTCACACTTGCGGTGTTGAACGACAGAGCCGTAACGGGAATGGTGAAAGAGGAAATCACCCTCGATGACAACGACCGAATAGCTACACTACAGAATTATCATCAGGAGTGCGTTATGAGGGATCACCCTCGGCACTCGATAGTAGCTCTGCAGAGTCGAGCAACAAAAGGGGCGTGATGTGATGTGAGGTGTCGGGCTCTGGTCGTCGATCACGTTGATCGAGTCGTCGATGATGAAGCAGGGGCAACAAGGACAAGGTGGGGGTCACTGATGGATCACTAACCAACCTATACTAAGCAGTTTAGGATAAGCAGGTAGGTAACAATAGCAGGTACAAAAGCAGGCTATGCATCAGAATAGGAGCAATCAATAACAGTAGCAAAATCTAATGCAAGCATGAGAGAATGGAATGGGCGATATCGGGATGATCAAAGGGGGGGCTTGCCTGGAAGCTCCGCTGAAAGGGAAGAAGGGTCGTCGTCGACGTAGTCGATCACAGTGACATCGACAATGGTCTCGGGGTCTACTGGAGAGAAGAGGGGGAAGAAACAGTAAATACATAGCAACCAAGAGCATAACAGGACAACAGACAAAGCTAGACGTGTTCTAACACGGTGCTACATGATACCGACGAAGGGGGATAACATCCGGGAATGCTTTCCCGAAGTTTGGCACTTTCGGATAGATGAAATAGAGGGGGACGATTGCATGTTCTCTATGCTAGGGACGTGTGGCGGATGAACAGAGAGCGTATCCGGATTCGTCTCGTCGTTCTGAGCAACTTTCATGTATAAAACTTTTTCATCGGAGTTACAGATAATTTTCTATGATTTTTCAAAGTTTTAATAATGTTCTGAAATTTGTTTAATTACTTTAATTCAAAAAACAGACAAATTGCTATGTGTACACAGGAGTGTACCCAGCAATGTGTGCATGTGTGTGACATGTGGGGCCAGGGGCTGGGTTGACCCAGTCAATATTTTGACTAGTCAAAAGTGAACAATGCACGTGGGTCCCAATTGCCATAGACACATTTTGATTAACAGATTCTTGACCAAACTTAACTAGCTTAATTAGAGGGGGTGGACTAAACTAATTAGGGCCTCCCTAATTAACAGGGGGGGTGTCAGGCTCATGTGACAGAGACCCAAATCGGCCTCTGGTGAGGCCGTGCCCGCACGCACGTAATCGTAGAGTACGGCGCCGGCGGCCATGGTGCTGGTCGGAGGGAAGGCACGGTGCAGGGGGTCGAGCTTCGGCGGCCGGGCACGGCCTCCGGCGAGGCAGGGAGGGCCGCGCAGTGGGAGGGGCCGGCGCAGCGTGACGGGAGCGGGGCAGTAGGTGCGGCGGCGCGCGTCCGACTATGGCGGCGGGGCGGCCGAAAGCAGCGGACGGGGGAGGAGCCAGAGCTCGGGGTTAGGGCGGCAAGCAAAGGTGGCAGGCGGCAAGGCAGCCATGGCGCTGGGGAGCGGGCGGTCTTTGGGTAGCTGCAGCCGGACGGAGCCAGGAAGCAGCAACCGCATAGCAGCAGCGACGCAAGCAAAGCAACACAGGAGAGCAAAGACAGCAGATGGCAGCAAAGAACAAAACGAAGCGAAGTGAGAAGTCAAGAGCGCACGCCGCATAAGGGGCATATACAAGAGCTCGGGCACGACAGTGCCGGCGACCTACGACATCCAAATCGAAGGGGAAATGTGGGGGATTGAGCGTTCTAGGGTTCGTCAACGAGGCTCGGGGTTCTTATCCGCCGCGAGGACCGCGGATGGCCGCCACGGGGGCATCGGCGGCCAGGGTGGCCGGGATGGCCGCCACACCTCATCTCGCCTCCGAGAAGGAGGTTGAAGGAGAGATGGTGGTGGTGGGCTGGGCTATTGTTGCTAGATGGGCCAAGGTGCATAGTGCCACTAGAGCCCACTAACAGAGTAGTAGTTAGGCCTAAGTGCACAGTAGGTCTCCCATATTTTCCCTTTTTATATCCTATAATATTTCCACCACTCTTTTGCATTTAGCTCATGCAGCAAACAATTTTTGCTATAACTGAAACTTGGCACATAAATCAAGCACAAAATTTTACGGTGGCACAAAAATTTTAGGAGCAAAAGGAGTTACCAAACCATTTTTAGAAATTGAAAAGGTCCATTTCATTGATGCTGGACCACTAAATTTAATCCCAGGGGCATTTTGGGAATTCAAATGAGGTTGGTTCCAACATGGCAATGATCACGGGAATTTATAGAATATTGTGAACATTTTAGCTTTGATGTTTGACAAGTTTGAATTTGAATTTGAATAGTGATTTGGATCAAGTGAGGAAAAGCAAGAGTAACGTGATGACGTGGCATCATTAGTAGAGAGTTACTGTAGCTTAAGTATCCGGGCGTTACAATTCTCCTCCACTACAAGAAATCTCGTCCCGAGATTTAAGGGGTGGAGTAAGGGGGAAAGACTCGGGAAGGACAGAGCTCAACACAAGATAGGTATCTGGGAACTATCTCGGTGAACGTGGCATAAAGGCATCTCTCGAGTTGAAATTTTAAGAAAGTCATCGAGAGCAAGGTAAGAAGGTGCAATAAGAAGCTTCAACCGGGTAGGCAATCGTTCGTTGCCTGAAACAGAGGGTGGAAGGGGATCAGAGCAATTGGAATAAGTATTATACTAGAATAGATCACTAGGAAGGTGGCTCGTGATTTACATATGAAGCCAAGTGCAGAGAATATTTCGGAGGCAAGGTTGTACAGGAGAGTCAGGTTTCGATCCTGGGACCTATGGGTTATGGGCCCACCATGTGGGTTAAAAGCAGGAAGACGCTAATCATTTGTATGGTCATGATAGCAAGGCAAGTCAGAGGATAGCCTATCAATTATGTTGGCAACAACGTTGGTACCAAGGGGGAGGGACGAAGATAACCATTTTCCTGCTTTCATGGTAGGCGGCGGAACAATAGGCAAAGTTCTCGCCCATCGGTGGCTACCGGAATGTCATCAACAATATTAACAAGGTCTTCTTGACAAAGTTGGTACACCAAAGGTGTTTACATAAGCGAGGAATTATCCTTTGCTTTCAGATATGTTAGGTTACAGGAAAGGTTAAACAAACAATGGAAAGGAAAGTGTATACTCGAATCAGTTATCGGTGTCCTCGAGTGTCTAACAACTCAGAACTCGTGGAAAATTTGAATCGGCGAGAAATAACAGTTGACGAAGAACTCATAAGTTATGTAGTTCCGTGATATTCTCGAGATACCAGAGGGTAATACTCGAAGGTAGATCAAAGTACAAGTTGGACACGTGAAACAATCTAAAGAAGACAAGTACTTTAACTTATCCGAGAATGGAATCAAAGGAGAACAATCATGGTCGGAACCACGGTTGCAAATGACCAATTATAGATACAAGATGAACTTATCACAAGGGGATTATTATTATAACAAGAAGCTTCCATGATAAGTTCCACATCGGGTCCATGGGCATGAACACAAAGGTTCAAGGTCGACTCCCACTTCTCTAATGCACAACTTTCCATTCACTTCTCGCATTCGAAGTTGTAGTGTTGAAATTTCACTTGACAAAAAGCTAGTGGAATATAACCCGCATAACTTTCGAGTTCACGTGGATTTAGGGAAGACATAGATTCAACCCATCGGGGCATCTTAGGAACATATACCACAAACTTTAGGAATAAGTAACTCAAGCTCGAAAGTAGAGCATGGTTGAGGAAGCAGAGGATACAATTTACCAAAGGCATTATGTATTCGAGGAAAGGCTCACAAGGTGATTGAATATGAAGGACGTTGTCGGATAAAATCCAACAAAGGACCTTGTGGTCCACAAGGGATCCGATCTGAGTATCGGTACTCCCCCAGAAGAAGAAAGAATGTAACAATATCAGATTATAAAAACAACTGACTAACTCGAAGCTTCAATGCAACGAAATTATGATTCCCAAATCGGGGGATCAGAAGCAGAGGCTCTGATCAAAGACAATTAAGTAGAATAGACATAGATCAACAATCAATCAAGGTTGGATTTGTCGAACACCAGCTCATGTCCGGGATGACGTCTGAGCCGGAAGGAAGAATTCTAATACAGACTGATGATAGCGAGCATTCACAAACAAAACGAATCAAATGCTCGAAATTACGATGACAAAGGATGCTAATGAACTTTGGTAGACATATGGAAGTAACCATAATGTAAGCAGGTAAGGATGAACAAGAGTAATAGGCTACTGAGGATTTTCGAAAGATTGAATAGCATTCCAAAGAAATTTGTGAAACACATGAACCGTGGATGAACGGATACTCGGCAAGCGCGAGTAATTATCCATAGGGGTATTCATGTGGCAAAGAACTGCAAGGCAGTAGGCTCAACGGGTTCTCAAGACAACAGTGAGTAATTCAGGGCATCTTGCAATAACAAGAGCAACTGGGGATGAAGGTATGAACGCCAATGTAGGTAGTTACTCATAAGGATTTATCGGTGGTAGGAATCGCAATGGCGAAGGGTACAAGGGCCTTAGGAAAACAACGGAGAGTATCTTCAGAATCTTCGGGTGCACCAAGCGAGCATCTGGAGTGAGGGGCTCTCCGGGTGAAAGTATTTACGAGAACCTAGAGTTAGAGTTAACAAAATCATTTAACCGAATAGAAGAGAGATCAGAGTCCCAGAGTATAGACGAGGAGTAAAAGATCCTAATACCCACATTTGGCGATGTGGGCTCGTAAGCCACACAACCATGTTAGTAAATCAGTTTTTCATAAACTAGACTCAACTTCGGCCAAGGAGTTGGAAAGGGGGTTCCTACAGGCAGTCGGTGATAATCCCCAAGTGCAGGGAATCATCGTAGCAATTCCCAAAGGTGGAAGTGATAAGTATGGAGTGTCGAACCCACAAGGAGCTAAAGGTAAGATCAATATTCTCTCAAGCCCTATCGTCCAATCGACACGACTCTCACGCAATCAACGCTTGCTTCCAACTAGAAACAAGAAATAAAACTGTGTTGTGGGTATAAAGAGGATAACTTTGTATGATATCGGAGAGCTAAAATATAAAAGTAGGTGTTGTTATCATAAAGTTAGAATATATTACTAAATAATATAAATAGCGAGTGTGGAATAATGGTGGATCGGTGTGCGGAATTGTCCTAAGCAATTGTTAACAAGATCGATAGTCGTCATTGCAATTTCATATGAGGGAGAGGCATGAACTAACATACTTTTCCTACTTGGATCATATGCTCTTACGATTGGAACTCTAGCAAGCATCCACAAATACTAAAGATTCATTAAGGTAAAACCCAACCATAGCATTAAAGCATCAAGTCCCCTTTTATCCCATACGCAACAACCCCCTTACTCGGGTTTAAGCTTCTGTCACTCTAGCAACCCACTATAAGCGAATCATGAACGTATTGCAACACCCTACAGCGGGAATCCCTCACGCTTGCGCGACACGGAGGGCACCATAGGACAGCACCAATAATAAAACATACAACTCGTACCAATCTAGATCATCAATCAACTCAAGGACAAAAGATATCTACTCAAAACATCATAAGATGGCAACACATCATTGGATCATAACATATGGCATAAAGCACCATGTTCAAGTAGGGATTACAGCGGGGTGCGGGAGAGTGGACCGCGTAAAAGAGATGAGGATGGTGATGATGATGGTGATGTTGATGAAGACGATCACTGCAGCGATGATTCCCCTCCCGATGGCACTCCGGTGCCACCAAGAGAGAGGAGGAGAGGTTCTCCCCCTTGTGCTTCCTCCTCCATGGCTTTCCCCCTCTGGTCCTTGGCCTTCATGGCGATGATGGCCCCTCCGAGATCCTCCTCCATGGCCTCCGGTGATGATGGCCCCCTCCGTCAGGGTGCCAGAGAGGGCCTAGATTGATTTCTCGTGGCTACAGAGGCTTGCGGCGGCGGAACTTCCGATCTAGGTTAATTCCCGAAAGTTTCAGTATTTATAGGAATTTTTGGCGTTGGTTTCACGTCAAGGGGGCCTCCGGGCTGTCCACGAGATAGGGGGCCGCGCCCTAGGGGGAGGGGCGCGCCCCCCACTCTCGTGGGCAGCCCGGGACTCCCCTGGCCCAACTCTGATGCTCCGTGGTCTTCTTTTGGTCCAGAAAAAATCCTCAAAAATTGGCACGTCAATTGGACTCCGTTTGGTATCCCTTTTCTCTAAAATACAAAAACAAGGAGAAAACAGAAACTGGCACTGGGCTCTAGGTTAATAGGTTAGTACCAAAAATCATATAAAATGACATATAAATGCATATAAAACATCATAGATGGATAATATAATAGGATGAATACTTCATAAATTATAGATACGTTCGAGACGTATCAGCATCCCCAAGCTTAATTCCTGCTCGTCCTCGAGTAGGTAAATGATAAAAGAAATAATTTATGAAGTGTGAATGCTAGAAGGTGCACAAGTTTGATCAATGATAATTTCAATCACCTTTTGTAGCATCAATATGTGTCATAATAGCAGCTTATCTCATAAAACTTTTCATGATCAAGTAACAATCTATTCACAATATCAAGCATGGTTCAGAAACTTCATTGAGAACTAACAAACTATAATCTCAGTCATTGAAGCAATTGCAATTTATCATAACATCAGAAAGAGTCAAGAATAGAGCTTTTCAGCAAGTCCACATACTCAACTATCATATACTCTTCTACAATTGCTAACACTCACGCAATACTTGTGGTTATGGAGTTTCAGCCGGACACTGAGAAAGATAGGGGCTTATTGTGTTGCCTCCCAACGTATTCACCTTTAGGTGATGTCAACAATAATAGCCCATGCTAACTTACATCCAATTGGATATATATATATCATGATCTTTCAAACACAAGGAGCTTGCCAAAGGATAAAATGAAAAAGGGAATGGTGAGCACCTTAACTCAAGCATAAAGTAAAAGATAGGCCCTTCGCAGAGGGAAGCAGAGGTTGTCATGCGCGTTTAGGGTTGATGCACAAAATCTTAATGCAAAAGAACGTCACTTTATATTGCCCCTTGTATGTGGACCTTTATTATGCAGTCCGTCGCTTTTATTACTTCCACAACAAGTTCGTACAAAGCTTATTTTCTCTGCACTAATAAGTCATGCATATTTAGAGAGCAATTTTTATTTCTTGCACCGATGACAACTTACTTGAAGGATCTTACTCAATCCATAGGTAGGTATGGTGGACTCTCATGGCAAAACTGGGTTTACGGTATTTGGAAGCACAAGTAGTATCTCTACTTGGTGCAAGGGATTTGGCTAGCATGAGGGAGAAAGGCAAGCTCAACATGTTTGGAAGGTCAATGACAATATACTTTAACCGAGATGTCGGAAAACATAAACCATTACGTTGTCTTCCTTGTCCAACGTCAACTCTTTTAGCATGTCATACTTAATGAGTGCTTCACAATCATAAAAGATGTCCAAGATAATATATTTGTATGTGAACCTCTCTTTCCTTATTACTTCCTATTAATTGCAACGATGACCAAAACTACGTTTGCCAATTCTCAACAACTTTTATGCCTCATACTTTTTATGTGTGAAGTCACCACTAACCATGTTATAAGCAAATGAAACCTATAAAAGTTCAGATTTATGACATTCAATTCATTCCCCCATTTACTCATAGGATATATATGAAGCACATGAGTAAATGACAAACTACTCTAAAAGATATGAATGAAAGACACTGAGTAGTCAAATAATTAACTAGCCATGGGAGGGTTCCTTTTCTATTCAAAATTTCAGATCCAATGATTTTATTCAAACAGCAAGTAAAACAAAATAAAATGACATTGCAAGGATAGCACAACTCATGTGAAGAAGCAAAAACTTAGGCTCAACCGATACTAACCGATCGTTGTTGAAGAAGAAAGGTGGGTTGCCTTAAGGGGCATCCCCAAGCTTAGATGATTGAGACTTCTTGGATTATTATCTTGGGGTGCCTTGGGCATCCCCAAGCTTGAACTTTAAATCTCCTTAATTCCTCTCATATCATGGTTTCTCTTTTTATCAAAAGCTTCATCCACACCAAACTCAACAAGAACTCGTGAGATAGGTTAGTATAAACCAATGCAAAACCTTATTATTTTCTACTGTAACAAAACACTAAAATTATTATTCAACATTTAATACTAAATGTCTCTGCATATTTAATACTCCTATCCTCAAATAGAATCATTAAACAAGCAAACATATGTAAACAATGCAAACATAACAGAAATTTGTCAAAACAGTACAGCCTGTAAAGAATGCACGAGTATCAATACTTCCCTAACTCCAAAAATTATGAGAGAAAATTCCCGCTGTAGTATATTTATCAGAGCTCATTATTCAAAAAGTTTCAACATTATATCATGCTCTGACTTTTCTAGGTAATTTTTGCAACAGCGGTAAACTTTCTGTTTTCAAACAGCAACATGTATACTAGCAAAATAAGCATGGTAAAGGCTATCCTTGACATTTTTATTGAAAATAAAGATGCAAAACACTATTCTAAATAGCAGCTAGCTAATACTAACAAAATAAAATGATGCTACAAGTAAAACACATATCATGTGACGAATAAAAATATAGCTCCGAGTAAGGTGTACCGATAGTTTTGAAGACGAAAGAGGGGATGCCTTCCGGGGCATCCCCAAGCTTAGGCGCTTGAGTATTCCTTGAATATTACCTTGGGGTGCCTTGGGAATCCCCAATATTAGGGTCTTTCCACTCCTTATTCTCCTCATATCGATATCTCACCCAAAACTTGAAAACTTCAATCACACAAAACTTAATGGAACTTTGTGAGATAAGTTAGTATGATAAAGAGTAAACCATGCACTTTGGTACTATAAAAGACAAGGTTCATAATTTTTTTCACATAATTCTTACTGTACCATATCATTTCTACAATTTATATTGAGAAATATAAGCCATAGAAACTAGAAAACAAGCAAACTATGCAATGAAAATAGAATCTGTCAGAAACAGAACAGTCTGTAATGATCTGAACAATAACCATACTTATGCTACTCCAAAAATTATGAAATAAATTGGTGGACGTGAGGAATTTGTCTATTACTCTTCTGCAAAAATAATAAACTCAAAAGCACTCTTCTTTAAAAAATGAAAGCTAATCTCGTGAGCGCAAAGTTTCTGTTTTTTACAGCAAGATCACATTAACTTTCACCCAAGTCTTCCCAAAGGTCTTACTTGGAACTTTATTGAAACAAAAAGCATAAAACATGATTACTACAGTATCTTAATCATGTGGGCACACAAAAACATTAAGGATAAATATTGGGTTGTCTCCCAACAAGCGCTTTTCTTTAATACCTTTTAGCTAGGCATGATGATTTCAATGATGCTCGCATAAAAAATAAGAGTTGAAACATAAAAAGAGCATCATGAAGAATATGACTAGCACATTTAAATCTAACCCACTTCCTATGCCTAGGTATTTTGTGAGCACACAATTTATAGGAACAATAATCAACTAGCATAGGAAGGCAAAACAAGTTTAACTTCAAAACTTTAAGCACATAGGGAGGAAACTTGACATTATTGCAACTCCTACAAGCACATATTCCTCCCTCATAATAATTTTCAGTAGCATCATGGATAGCTAATTTGTTCTCATACTCAATTGGAACCTCTTCCGAAATAGTGGAATACTAACTAAAGTTGACACTCTTCCAAATCCACTTTCATAAATATCACACTAAGATTCAACACCCTCCAAGATAGTGGGATTACTAATTCCTAAAGTTGACACTCTTCCAAACCCACTTTAAATTATAGTATTATTCATACTCCAAAAGATATAAATGAAGTTCATGGAGCATTCTACAATTAATATGGACTAACCAATGTCCAAGCTCAAAATGTATAAGTGAAGCGCACGAAGCATTCTATAAAACCATACTCAAATGATTTAAGTGAAGCACAAAGAGCTATTCTATAAGATCATACTTAAAAGATATAAGTGAAGCACATCAAGTATTCTATAAATCAATGAAGATCTATCTCATACTACCATGATTCTTAAAGAAAAATAAAAACACAAAGGACACGAATCATGCGAACAAAACAAAAACCGAGGTATACAGATATTTGTTGAAGAAGAAAGATGGGATGCCATCCGGGGCATCCCCAGGCTTAGATGCTTGAGTATCCTTTGAAATATTTACTTGGGGTGGCTTGGGCATCCCCAAGCTTGAACTCTTGTCTCTCTTTATTCTTCTCACATCGGTAACTCCTCGTTCTTTAAACACTTCATTCACAGAAACTTAAACAAAAACTTGTGAGAGCCGTTAGTGTAATAAAGCAAACTACCACTTTAAGGTACTGTAATTAACTCATTCTTTGTTTATATTGGTGTTAAACCTACTGTATTCCAACTTCTGTATGGTTCATACCCTGCATACTAGCCATAGGTGCATCAAAATAAGCAAACAACACACGAAAAACAGAATCTGTTAAGAACAGGACAGTCTGTAGTTATCTGGAAGTTTGGTAAACTTCTGTAACTC
Organism: Aegilops bicornis; assembly: GCA_021605145.1. Taxonomy (NCBI): domain Eukaryota; kingdom Viridiplantae; phylum Streptophyta; class Magnoliopsida; order Poales; family Poaceae; genus Aegilops; species Aegilops bicornis. The sequence goes on from CM038674.1 coordinate 103,601,950, forward strand.
CTAAAAATATGAAATAAATTTGAAAATTTGAAAAATTTGTACAAAAGTAACGTGCAAAAAGTTTCAGACCCATTTGACTTTGTGATCTAAAAGGTAAATTCATGCACTACAGCCAAAGTTTCTGTTTTTGTTCTGCACATAGTAAACAAGCAATCTAACCATCCTAAAACCAAAGCTTGGCACATTATTTTTATAATACAATGAATATATACAAGGGGATAATTATTTACAGAGAAACTTCCATGAAATTTTTTACATTGTTTCCGTGAGCATGAACACGAGTGCTCAAGGTCGACCCTCACTTCTTCAATGCATAACCTTCCAATCACTTCTCTTTTTGAAAAACGTTTTTAGGCATGAGAGGCAAGTAAATATTTTTTTGGTATTTTCATTCTTTTTAATTTTTTTTGTATGTTTCACCCACAACTAAACAGAAACAAAAAGGAAAAACAAAATCTACTAAGTGAAGAAAGCAAACAAGCACACACGAAAATATCAACCCCACCCTATTGCTCCCCGGCAACGGTGCCAGAAAAAAGCTTGATAATCCCCAAGTGCAGGGAATCATTGTAGCAATTCCCAAAGGTGGAAGTGATAAGTATGGAGTGTCGAACCCACAAGGAGCTAAAGGTAAGATCAATATTCTCTCAAGCCCTATCTGCCACTGATACGACTCTACGTGCACCGAACGTTTGCTTCCAACTAGAAACAAGAAATAAAACTGTGTTGTGGGTATAAAGAGGATAACTTTGTATGATATCGGAGAGCTAAAATATAAAAGTAGGTGCTGTTATCATAAAGTTAGAATATATTAATAAATAATATAAATAGCGAGTGTGGAATAATGGTGGATCGGTGTGCGGAATTGTCCTAAGCAATTGTTAACAAGATCTATAGTCGTCATTGCAATTTCATATGAGGGAGAGGCATGAACTAACATACTTTTCCTACTTGGATCATATGATCTTATGATTGGAACTCTAGCAAGCATCCACAAATACTAAAGATTCATTAAGGTAAAACCCAACCATAGCATTAAAGCATCAAGTCCCCTTTTATCCCATACGCAACAACCCCCTTACTCGGGTTTAAGCTTCTGTCACTCTAGCAACCCACTATAAGTGAATCATGAACGTATTGCAACACCCTACAGCGGGAATCCATCACGCTTGCGTGACACGGAGGGCACCATAGGACAGCACCAATAATAAAACATACAACTCGTACCAATCTAGATCATCAATCAACTCAAGGACAAAAGATATCTACTCAAAACATCATAAGATGGCAACACATCATTGGATCATAATATGTGGCATAAAGCACCATGTTCAAGTAGGACTTACAGCGGGCTGCGGGAGAGTGGACCGCTTAAAAGAGATGAGGATGGTGATGATGATGGTGATGTTGATGAAGACGATCACCGCAGCGATGATTCCCCTCCCGATGGCACTCCGGTGCCACCAAGAGAGAGGAGGAGAGGTTCTCCCCCTTGTGCTTCCTCCTCCATGGCTTTCCTCCTCTGGTCCTTGGCCTTCATGGCGATGATGGCCCCTCCGAGATCCTCCTCCATGGCCTCTGGTGATGATGGCCCCCTCCGGCAGGGTGCCAGAGAGGGCCTAGATTGATTTCTCGTGGCTACAGAGGCTTGCGGCGGCGGAACTTCCGATCTAGGTTAATTCCCGAAAGTTTCAGTATTTATAGGAATTTTTGGCATTGGTTTCACTCAAGGGAGCCTCCGGGCTGTCCACGAGATAGGGGGCCGCGCCCTAGGGGGAGGGGCGCGCCCCCCACTCTCGTGGGAAGCCCGGGACTCCCCTGGCCCAACTCCGATGCTCCGTGGTCTTCTTTTGGTCCAGAAAAAATCCTCAAAAATTGGCACGTCAATTGGACTCCGTTTGGTATCCCTTTTCTGTAAAATACAAAAACAAGGAGAAAACAGAAATTGGCACTGGGCTCTAGGTTAATAGGTTAGTCCCAAAATCATATAAAATGACATATAAAGGCATATAAAACATCATAGATGGATAATATAATAGCATGAATACTTCATAAATTATAGATATGTTGGAGACGCATCAGTTGGCTCTGATACCAACTTGTGACGCCCACAATTCGACCATACACTAATCATACACGCAAATGTGTACGATCAAGATCAGGGACTCACGGGAAGATATCACAACACAACTCTAGACACAAATAGAAATAATACAAGCTTCATATTACAAGCCAGGGGCCTCGAGGGCTCGAATACAAGCTCGATACACAAGAGTCAGCGGAATCAACAATATCTGAGTACAGACATTAGTTAAACAAGGATGCCTTAAGAAGGCTAGCACAAAAGCAACAACGATCGAAGAGGCAAGGCGTCCTGCCTGGGACCTCCTAACTACTCCCGGTCGTCGGCGGTCTCCAAGTAGCAGTATCCATCGATGGTGGCATCTGGCTCCAGGGATCCACCATCTGGTTGCATCAATCGGAAAGAAGGAAGGGGAAAAAGGGGTAGCAAAGCAACCGTGAGTACTCATCCAAAGTACTCGCAAGCATCAGATCTATACTAAGTATGCATTTGTATCAAATGGAAGGGTTGTATCTGTGGACTGAACTGCAGAATGCCAGAATAGAGGGGAAGGCCTAGCCTATCAAAGACTAGCATCTTCAAGAAGCTCCAAGCATCTTGCAGCATGTAGAAGAGTAAAGAATAGCAGTTTATATTTAACAAACATGTTGTAGCATTAAAGCCCAGAGATCCTTCCTCGACTCCCCGCGAGAAAGCAATCCCGGAGCCACATATCTCAAGTATCTATTTCTAGTTGTAATAGATCAGGATATAAGTCTAAATGTCCGTTACCGTCGACACGGCTATTAATAGATAATCTTCCCTGCAGGGGTGCACCACGTTTTCCAACATGCTTGATTACTCTGTCCGGACACACTTTTCTGGGTCAATGCCTGGCCTCGGAAGATCAACACGTCATAGCCCTACCTAGGCTCAGCAGAGAGATCCCCGCCGGTCTACATCCTAAGCACTCCGGGGTCTGGGCCCGTCGCCCGTTGCACTCCGGGTCGTTGCGAGCAGGGTGGATCTAGGCTGCCCGGATGGCGCCAGCCTAGCCGTGCCACAATGCTCAACTGGACGTCTGACAAATCTTCGACTGATACTGCGATGTCAAGGCCCGTAACTATTCTCGCATGGTGGTTAGTGCGTAAAGGCCAAAGGCCAACTCAGAACAAATACCCAAACCATAGTTTATTATTAGCTTGCGGAGACGAGCAGAGACTCACCATAATGTGACCCTATTGCCCGGTCTCGAGGAAATACGGCATGGGCTAGCCCAGCCCACTCGGGGGCGGCGTGCCTGCCCGGCCGTGCCTTGTAGCCATCTTGCGGGTGCTCTCCGGGCCCGCCTGACTTTCCCAAGGGTCTCAAGTAAAGTCAAGGTAACCGTGTGTCCAGACATCAAGGGGAAAACCCGAGGAATCAACCCCGGTGGATTCCACTCAATGTAATCATCAAGGTGAACGTAAGAGGGACCACCCTCGAGGTTCACACTTGAGGTGTTGAACGACAGAGCCGTATCGGGAATGGTGAAAGAGGAAATTACCCTCAATGACCATGACCGAATAGATACACTACAGAATTATCATCAGGAGTGCGTTAAGAGGGATCACCCTCGGCACTCGATAGTAGCTCTGCAGAGTCGAGCAACAGAAGGGGCGTGATGTGATGTGAGGTGTCAGGCTCTGGTCGTCGATCATGTTGATCGAGTCGTCGATGATGAAGCAGGGGCAACAAGGACAAGGTGGGGGTCACTGATGGATCACTAACTAACCTATACTAACCAGTTTAGGATAAGCAGGTAGGTAACAATAGCAGGTACAAAAGCAGGCTATGTGTCAGAATAGGAGCAACCAATAACATTAGCAAAATCTAATGCAAGCATGAGAGAACAGAATGAGCGATATCAGGATGATCAAAGGGAGGGATTGCCTGGAAGCTCCGCTGAAAGGGAAGAAGGGTCATCGTCGACGTAGTCGATCACAGTGACATCGACAGCGGTCTCGGGGTCTACCGGAGAGAAGAGGGGGAAGAAACAGTAAATACATAGGAACCAAGAGCATAACAGGACAACAAACAGAGCTAGACGTGTTCTAACGCGGTGCTACACGATACCAGCGAAGGGGGATAACATCCGGGAATGCTTTCCCGAAGTTTGGCATTTTTGGACAGATGAAACGGAGGGGGACGGTTGCCTGTTCGCTATGCTAGGGACATGTCGCGGATGAACGGAGAGCGTATCCGGATTCGTCTCGTCGTTCTGAGCAACTTTCATGTATAAAACTTTTTCATTGTAGTTACGGATAATTTTCTATGATTTTTCAAAGTTTTAATAATGTTCTGAAATTTCTTTAATTACTTTAATTCAAAAAAACAAACAAATTGCTATGGGTACACAGGAGTGTACCCAACAATGTGTGCATGTGTGTGGCATGTGTGGCCAGGGGCTGGGTTGACCCAGTCAATATTTTGACTAGTCAAAAGTGAACAGTGCACGTGGGTCCCAATTGTCATAGACACATTTTGATTAACATATTCTTGACTAAACTTAACTAGCTTAATTAGAGGGGGTTGGACTAAACTAATTAGGGCCTCCATAATTAAAGGGGGGTGTCAGGCTCATGTGACAGAGGCCCAAATCGGCCTCTGGTGAGGCCGTGCCCGCACGCACGTACTCGTAGAGTACGGCGCCGGCGGCCATGGTGCTGGCTGGGAGGTGTTCGCACACGAACACGTCACCTTGTACCCTCGATGCCGGGGGTGATGCACCGCAGCTCACGTTGAAGGAGACCCGCCGGAAGCGCGGTATGCAAGACAATCCGACGGGCGCTTTTGTAGACCCGAAACCCCACACGCCCGGGAGGGACCCCGTCAGGGCGCGTGGCGGCTATGGGCTGCCCTACGTCGACCTGATCGTCCCTAGGGCCTCGAGGTTCGCCGCCCTGCAACAAGAAGAACAGACGAAGAACGAGAAAGAAGAAGAACTAGGGTTAAGGAGAAAAGATAAAAGATAAAAAGTGGTAGATGATTTGATCGATTGTGTGTTGTTCAATCGGCCGTCACCCCTTAGGTATATAAGAGGCGGCTGGACTTCCCGTGCAAGGAAAAGGTTTGTATTCGCGTCCAAAACCCTAGTCAAATTCGGATTGGTTTTATCCGAACTTACCAAAACTGTTCGGTCTAAAACTGGCTGCACCTTGCGGGTCTTTTTTGTGGTGGTAAACGACCTCGGATGGAAACGAGTCCGAAAGCTTTGTTGACCGTTTCGACGAGACGAACAACTTTCATGTTGGACAGTTTTCCATGAGAGGTCATCTAGAGGGCCAAATCGCTCGCGCAAAACAGCTAATTATTCACGCAGCTCATCAGATATACCCAAATATGTTACTGGTTCCGGGCGTCATATTTTGTTTACTGAAGGGTCGCGCTGTGCAGGCTCTAACTTTTGCATACGATCCCAGATTGGAACGCTCTTTATATCAGAATCGATCGTTTCGACGAGACGCACAACTTTCATGCTGAAACTTTCTCCATTTGAAGCAATCTGCATTGGGTTTATGGCCATTCTTTAATCTGGTGTCGACATGAGCATCTCTGAATTTGTCATAACTTTTACATCCGAGCTCCGTTTTAGACTATCTTCATATTCATATTCATCTTCTCGAAAAGAGTCATCTCATGGTGACTTTCAATATTAAGTTTGAATTAATCTTGATATAGCTTTAAGCCACTCTTTATAAATGTGCCACTTTTGAGCGTCAACACATGCCCCCTGTTTTTCGGCAAAGCTAGCGTGCCGAAAAATAACTTGTACCAAGTTTGTTCTAAGGACGATGTCAACACTCCATCAGCCATTTATATGTTCTTAGGACGATAAGTATATATCGGTCATGTCTTGTGTGAACTTTCTGATGCAAACTTGGGTGAAACCTTCTCAACTTCATTAATAGTCCGGTGATAAAGTTCCATAGATATGTATCTCAAGGTCATCCTCTGAACCATATTGTTCACCCTTTTGCTATGATTTTGTAGATAATCAACAATAAACTTTCTCCAATCCTTACTTTCGCCTGCATAAAAATTTCATTAGTGGCCGAAGCTGTGGACTTTGGTTCGGCCTTACCTATGTTGACGAGACTAAGTATCGACTATTGAGAGAAATGCAATACAACATGATGGACATGGTAGCCGGATGCTTGCTATGCAAACTCTCTCCAATTGTCATGTCTAAATATATGAACAATTTTAATGCAACCCAAGGTAAATTCGGCATCTATACATACCCCAAGATAAACTATAAGTGATTTGTCAAAATATTGATAACCCTTGGATATTTGTTGCACTATTCATAACGAATCACCGAAAGCCTCAATATGTATAGCACCTATAGCAAGTAAAAGAGTCAATCCGAATAACAATGCATATTCAGCCTTGATTAATCATGCATAAAAATATTCTAAGCGGCACGAGGCTTCAAAAATAGTACCATAAAGAGATATATAAACAACACCAACACTTTGGCCATTGCTATCAATTGAACCATCAAAACATAATCTCCATAGTACTAGAGAGACAAGGCTAATATTAATATTATGCATGACATAAATCCGATGTTCAGTAATAAAATCAACTATGATTTGGCCTCTTATAGATCTCAAAGATGCATAAGCCAAATAATATCCAAACAAAGTATACGCCCACTAACAATTTCTGCAGCTATGAATTGGTCTATGCAGCATATATTCAATGATGTCGGTCATGATGTCTCAACTCCATTCAATCATAATATAGGCATACATATAAATTTCCATGAGCACGTACCTTGTCTCGCTCTCCAATCAAACTAAGGACGATGTTTGAATACTACACCGGCCATGCATTGACATACTCTTAGGACGATAGATAAATATCGGCCATTACCATGTAAACTTCATTCAAAGCACATACATCCGAAATAAACAAATCAAATGACAAATCAAGTATTTTGGCCCTTTGGATCAGCAACAAACTTGTAGCTAATCAAGTGTATAGTGACTTGGTAATACCCTTTCATGACGTTGCATCCATGGATTAAAATAAGCCCATTGAGGGTTACCAATCATACCTGATGACGAATTCCATGGCATAGGCGTTAATGGCATAGTTGAAGAATATGGATAATGTGTAGACCAAAGATGTTGAAACCTTGGGGAAAATTCGCATCTGGTCCTGAGCACAGCTGATCCTGAAATCACGTTCGATGGCTATTCTCGGGATGTATGTGTGTTCTGTATTCCATACTGTATGCGACAAACGTATTGCCAAAGTATTCTAGGGCAGGGCCCATGCATTAATTTGCTGCTCAGCCACTCCGTCAGACCGGTACATGATACTCGTGGATGGATCAGGTTTCTTCCTGGGTCTCCCTGTTCCGGTGCGACACTGCGTGTTGACGGACGTAGCGAACAGCAACCTACCAGCCTGTGGGTGGATAAATAATCGTAGGTCCCAGTCCCCACCCCTCCACACTCAGAAAAATCCATCCCCGCCGCCGCCGCCGCTACCTGCCGGTCGTTCTTCATCGTGCGCGCAGGCTGCATACACCCACGTAGGCCAATTTGACATGGAACAAGTGCAGCCAAATTAGTGCATCAACCAAACTAGTGCAACTCGCATAACGCACACAACACTAGAATTAGCGCAGCCGATGATGCTTGTCTAACAGAAAGACACAAACTACAGCAGTGTGTATTAGCCGATGATTACTAGAAGTGTACAAAAAGACAAAGGATTCAGTAAACTCAATGCTTTGCTTGGTTTCTTGCTCATTCAAAAACACACAACTCATTGCAGGTTTAGGAATAATGATTCAAATGATGCAGGGGGATACCAAGATGGAGCTTCACATTTCTGCACAGTGCCACAACATAAGCTCACCAATTCAGGCTGAAGCGCAGGCTAAAGCTAGCTGCCATGCTAGCGAAGCAAATGCATATGCAGGAGGCGACGTTTCTAACAGACAATCTGACGCTAGCAAAGGCAGCCGCAGCAAGACATCCAATGAGTCATCCTGGGCATTGGGAAATCAGACCATCTCTTGTAGATTTTTGTGCATTTACAAGTACTTTATCAACTCAGGTCTATCATATATCCAGGAACTTTAATGATAGTGCTCACACCTTTGCTCAACAGGCGATTAGTCATGACAATGTAGGTAGCACAGTTTTTAGTTGCAATAGTCCTGCCCATATTAGAATGCAATGCCCTATGTTACATTGTATTGCAGATTTTATCCCAGAGGGCTTTGTTATCATCAATGTAATCTGTGCTTGAATGGAATATATATGGCGCCTCTGGCGCCTTTTCTTGTTCAAAAAAAAGACACAAGATTCAAAAAGTTTACAGAAAGAAACAAGACATACGATTCAGTGTACAGCGAGAGAACCCTCAAAATTCTAAAACATGATGCCCATTCAGTAAACTCAATATTGTAAACATGATCCCATTCAGTAAACTCAACAGGATTATAGACTACTGCTTAGTTTCTTGCTTCCTGCTGTTTTGCTTGAAAGACTTGGCCTGGCACAAAATGGAAATAGGTTGATTGTCAATGAGATGAACAAGAGAACTGATGCATTGGCAGATGGTTATTGGCATGATCGAAAATATTGTAGACAGATGGTCATGCTCACATATTTGAATCCAGATGGTAAATAATTATTTGTGCAAACCAAATTTAATTCGAGCATGAGGTTTGGAGATCGTTTCTCTTCTAGGATGTGAATTCAGAGATAATTCTGTACATGGAAATCACCATATGAATGCTCGACTATACTATGTCTTCACAAAAGGCAGTTTAATTAGCAGAAGAGTTTTGACTGAAGTGTACTAGGATCTTATATTTTAACTCGTGTATATCTTTTTTTAGATCGGCTGCTGTATAATTTGAAAGGTTTGCACTCGTTCTTGAAGAGAAAAGGATGTGTGACTTAATATGGCTACTACCTGAAAAAGACTTCTACAAGTATGACTAAGATTGATATGGACAGTTAAACTTCTCACATATTTTAACTGTTAGGTGCGAAAAGCAATTAAGTTCAGAACACTAGCCTCCCCCTCAAGTGTTGGTCATTAGCAAGTACTGATTCCAATCTTACTATTTTCTAAGTTAGCTATCAGTTTGACAATTTCCCAGCAGCTTTAATAAGTCATAGAGAAAACTTGAGTAAGATACGAGATAGAAATCTACTGTATGTTGTGCAAGTTCCCGAGCAATTGCAATGAAATGATTAAGGAAAGAGCAAGCTCTCAAGTTGTCCCTCCGCGAACAATTAGCAAAGTTTACGGTCTGAACAGCTGTATAAATCTACAATTATTTTTTGAATGGAGTGAGATGACAGGAACTTTATGACAAGTGCTACCTTGTATGCTGTTATGACCGTCATATTAGGGGCTTAGCCCAGTGGGTTGTGGCCCAAGTTATCTTATCATTATTAGGGGCTTAGCCCAATTATCTTACCGTTTGCTTAGGAGTCAAGTAAACCTCTCTATATAAGGAGAGGAGATGTGTCGATCTAATCAAGCAAGAAGCAATCAATATTTTGTCAGGACCCCGATTCTAAGTCACACCGATCTAGCCTGTAACACCTCATATCACTTTGCGGCCTCACGCACGGTATTCCCACGGGTGTCGCCTTACCATGGCCCGGGACCGTTTGTGCCTTTTGGCTCACGTATATGATAGTGTCGCTAGTATCCATATGACAGAGAACCCGGGCCGACATGACTAGTCGTGAACCCAAAGTGGCACTAACTTACGGGGACAGGCATACATGAATCAACATCGAGCATGTTGGTCAGCAGCGTGCGAATCCGTGCTGTAGCACTGGGCTAACAGGACTCCGGGAACCCGGGCTATAGCAGGCTAGGCAGGACTCCGGATGTCACCGCGTGACATTTCCCCGAAGGGACAGACACAGGAACAAAGTGAATCACATGCCGGCCAGTCAAGTGTTCCGGAGCAGTAGTGCTGGGCTAGCAGGACTCCGGTGAACCGGGCTGTAGCGGACTACTATGGCTCATGGAAGCACAAGACTACATTTCCCCATAAGAGAGGCTACCAAGGATAAACAACTAGGTTGTCGGATCCCACACATACCAAGCATTTAAATCATACACACAATATGCTCGATATGTGTAAATACAACATGGCATCACAGCATAACTCTACGACTCAAGTATTTATTCATTAGGCTCCGAGGAGCGAGATATTACAAACATGGGTCTCATGACCCAACATACAGAGCATACAAGCAACAAGCACAAGCGGAAGCTTAACATGTCTGAGTACAGACATCTACAAATGAAAAAGGCTGAGAAGCCTGACTATCTACCAGATCCTGCCGAGGGCACAAGATCATAGCTGAGGTAACAAGCTAAATGTCGAAGTCCACGCGGAACCACTAGCAAGACTGAAGTCTCTCTGCAAAACATAAATTAAGCAAACGTGAGTACAAATGTACCCAGCAAGACTTACATCAGAACTAACTACATATGCATCGGTATCAACAAAGGGGTGGTGGAGTTTAACTGCAGCAAGCCAGCTTTGACTCGGTGGCTATCCTGAACTACGACTGCAATTTACTCTTTTGAGGTGGCGATCACTAGTCCACATTTTCACCATACCAATACAACACTATGGATCCGCTCCGCCTACCTACGAAAGCCATCCATAGCACTCACGCTTATCTTGCGAGTTTTAGAGTATCCACTTTCACTTGTCTATGAACTGCAGGCAACCCGTAAGTGCTTTACATGACACGGCTATTCGAATAGATGATGTTAACCCTGCAGAGGTGTACTTCTTCACAAACGCTCTCGCCACTTACCACCATGTACACGTCGTGTATCTCGGCAACCTTCAAGTGGAAGCCTGGCGAGGGAGTCGGCCACGACCTGACTAACCACACAAGTCTCTAGTCCAGGTTTATCGCCTATTCGGGTTCCATCCGCAAGGAGATCCGGCCAGGGTGTCGCCACGGCCCCAAACGATGTGTCTGGGGTTCCAAGCCCACCAAGCAGGCGACGCTTGGCATACCCGGCCATGGTGCCTAGTCTGTCCCAAGCCCACCTGTCTTGGGTGCCACTTGGTAGACTACTAACACTACCTACAAACACCGAAACTAGTTGCAACTCCTGGACCGAGATCAGGTTGATTAATAAGTCGAGAGAGCTTGGAGCGCCGGAGCCCAATGTGTGGTAGTAACTGTTCATGGATCACAAACACAGAACTCAGTTCCTGAGGACGGTTTCAATGAGACAACCCACCATGTACTCCTACATGGCCTCTCACCGCTACCTTTCCCAAATCATGTTCACACACTTAGCTCTCAACAGTAGGACATGTTCATACACCCCCGATTCATCCCCGATGAATCAGACCTGGCACAACTCTAAGCAATAGCAGGCATGACAAACAAGCATGAATGAGTAGGCACATTAGGGCTCAAAGAACTCCTACTCATGCTAGTGGGTTTCATCTATTTACTGTGGCAATGACAGGTCATGCAGAGGAAAGGGGTTCAACTACCGCAACATGTAACAGTTGAATCGTTGTTGTCCTAATGCAGTAAAGGAGAGCAGGAGCGAGAGAATGGGATTGTATCGGAATGAACAAGGGGGTTTTGCTTGCCTGGCACTTCTGAAGATAATATAGTTCTTCATTGGTGTCATCAAACTCATCGTCGGTACGTCGTTTACTGAGAGGGGACAAACACCGGCAACACAGAAGGAAACACCATCAATGCAATGCACAATATTATGCATGATCATGACATGGCAATATGATGTGGTTTGAGCTAATGCAACTAGCAGCAGGTTAAATGAAGTTGGTTTGAACCCTAGGTTCAAATTCAAACTCCATATGTGAAGGTTTAAATGCCATTATAAGATTTGGCCTAAACAGCAGCCCTAAGTTGTTCTATCATGCATGAAGAAGCTACAAATGGATAGATTGGATTTTTCTGATCATTTTTCATATATAAATTATTTCATTCTGAGCTACGGTTGATTTACTATGATTTTTTGAAGTTAGCATTATTTTCTGAAATTTCCTGAAAAAGAATAAATCCAGAAAATAATTAACTGCGTCAGCACTGCGTCACTGTGACGTCAGCGGTCAACGGGGACGGTCCAGGTCAAACCTGACCAGTGGGGCCCTTGTGTCAGTGTCACAGCTATTTAACCGAGTTGATTAGTGCTAAGTTAAATACTAATCTAAGTTAATTAGGGCATGGGCCCACATGTCAGTGACTTAGCTGGTTAACTAAAAGTTAATTAGCACTAAACTAAAATTAGCAGGGCTCTGGGCCCACTTGCCCGGACCGGGAGGTCAACCCCTAGTCGGTGAGGTCAAACCCGCCCGGCGACTCGGCCAGCGATGCGGCTGTGGCGGAGGGCCTCGGATTTGGTCCTCCGGTGACCAAATTGACGGAGGAGACGTGCTACGCGTAGCTGGGGAGCTGCTGCATCCAGTGGTGCAGGTGGTTGGACACGGGGACGCCGGAAGCGACGCCGGCGAGCTCGACAGCGGCGGTCGGAGTTCTGCGGGGAGGGGAGAAGGGGCTATGGTGCACGGCAGGGGCCGGGTTGGTCGCGTTCGTCTCCCCGAGGACGCTACCGACAACGATGGCGTGCTCGGTTCGCGGGTTCCCGTAGGGTGTGGCTGCAGGCGACATGGCCGGAGCCGAGCTCCAGCCATGATGGCCAACGGGTTAGGGGGCAGCTCGGGTAACATGGCTAGGGAGAAGGAAGAGGAGCTCACGGGAATGCAGGGGTGGCCTCGGCGTGCTCGGGAGGGGCCGATGATGACGGGAGGTCGCCCCGATCTCGGGCAGAGGCGGCGAGGATGGCGGTGCAGAGGGTGATGCAGGCGTCCCGCGTCGTCTGAGTTAATGAGTCGCGGGAGAAGGAGGCGGAGCCCGTGGACAAGACGGGAGACATGGGGGCACAGTGGCTGCGGCGTTCTGGCCAAGGCTGGGCTGCCTTCAAGGCGCGAGAGGGAGAGAGAGCAGAGGAGGGGGAAGAGGTCGGGAGAGAGGGGAGAGTGACCAGGGGGTGTGTGGCGTCGTCCAGACGCATCGGGGAGGGGCAGGCAGGCAGGGAGGAGCTGGCCTCCTCGGCCGCGCGCGCTGTCGACACGCCTCTACCTACTGGCAGAGGTTGAAGACAACAGCTTCAAGCCAATGGGCTGGGCCGCCAGCTGGAGTTGGGCCAGGTGGGCTGCCAGGTGAGCGCCAGGTAAGACTCTCTCTCTCTCTCTCTTTTATTTCTGTTTTCTATTTCTGTCTTTGTTTTTTTTTGGATTTAGTAAAATACTAAATCACTTCATAAAATCCTGAAATAAATTGTGGGCACATACTGGATTACTCCCAACAGCCCTCAACTATTTTCAGAATTATTAGAGCATTTAAAATATTTATAGAATTTAAATGCCCCAATTCAAATACAATATGAGTTAATTCAAAATCCATAAATGGCCAAGAAATATGCTCATCATTTTTGGCGAGAGGTTTTCACCTTTATCAAAAATCATGAACATTTCCAAAGGCATTTTGGGTTCATTGAAGATTATTTTAGGTTGAACCTATTTGATTTGATCTCGGTGCTAGGGTTTGAACAATCCCCACTTCAAGTTTCCATGAAAGTTAAACATGATGCAAGCAAGATGCAAACACTAGGCAGCACTAGAAGCTAGGGATGTGACAACTCGCCCCCACTAAACAAGAATCTCGTCCCGAGATTCAAGCGTAGGGTGAAGGGGGAACGCAAACTAACATAATCTTCACGATCCAGGTGGCACTCCATAAGAACGTTGAATCGATCACCATCTTTGTCTCGATGTGTTGCTCTGAGAACTCCAACCCACATGACAACGAGAGGAAAGGAAAAACTCTAGAAGGGTCGATCTTCTCGGAGATCGAATCAACTCAGGATCAACTCTCGGAGGGAGACATGGAAACATCTCCCAAGCTAAGAGGCAAAACATGCATCAGGAGGGACGGAAGAAGCAATTTGACGAGGGTTTCAGAATAGCGAGGAAGAATTGCCATGATTCCATATTGGGGCACCTTAGGGAAGGTGACTCGTAGAATTATTCCCTCAAGTGGCAAAAAGGAATTACTGTTGATACATAGATCATTGGAACTCTTATACCAACCTAAGGCAAATTCACAAATGATCGTTTGACGGAGTACGAAGGAATGGCATACTCGGACTAGAATGGATGATGTGGACTACCTTGTTGAAGACAACGCAAGGGATGATTTTTGCTTATCATCGGAAATGGATGGGACCCAGAGTAAGCCCACCTTTGAGGATGACCCTGAATACCAATTACTAAGAAGGCAGACCATAGTAGAGTGGCATAAAGGTGGGTGCAAGCTGGGAACAAAATGCAAATGTTGGGAATGTTTCAACCATCATATCTGCCTGAAATTCAGATCTGGTTGGTAACAGGACATTTCAGACAGCATGTCTGAAAAGGAAAGGTTGCAACACAAATCAACGAGATGATGTTGCGAGATTCTCGGGAGATGGACTATGGTAGTAAGCTCCAAAACATGAGCGGGTTCTGCTACAAACATGTGAACACGCTGTCCCAGACAAGCATGGCCACGTAGTAGTCTTATATTAAACACTACCAAGTTCAGGTGGGGGAACCATCATCGAGGATATCGAAGTCTTTTCATAAGTCTGGATTAGCTCTTATGAAGGGACTCCTTCTCCCTGAGCAAATCAGTTAGTGGCTTGGTGTTCTAAGAACACATATGGAGTGGAGGCGGCCAACCTATCAAACCATAGAGCACTTCGCACGTGCATGACTGACTTGGGATGGTACCATAGGAAACAAAACAATCTTCCTCGAACTCACGGCGGCAACTTGCACCAAATGCACGTGAATCAGAGAGTCACTTCTTTCACCAAAACATATACCTCATGAACGGACCACGAAGGCAATGCTTACAAAAGTTTCCAACACTAGCTCAATGTTCAACATGAATCATGGAGGAGACAAGATGTTGCTGTTGGGCTCAACAACAACTCATCGGGATTTCCATATCCTTTGGACTTCCACCATTATGTGAACAATGTGTTGGTATTGGTCGCACCAAAAGATGTAATGGTGTATGCTCGAGGGATCAACCACGAGTAGGACAACATTACGAACATCGTTGGTACTGATTTGATTTGATGATAGCCCACACTCAAATCAAAGGGTTGATAAGACAATAGGTCCAACAACTGATCACGAGGACCAATTGGTGAAGATATCATCTTTCTTCAACACACACACACCTAAGGATATCCCTTTGGAACGAATCTAAGTTAGGAAAGCTTTTATCTTCCAACTCTCCAAGTTGTTGTTCAGCTTAACCAACTAGCTCGTGGTATTCAACATGCATTCTTGGAGAATTGGTTGTTTAGAAGAAAACCAACATGATCACGAGCTCAGCATAACAAATGTGAAACAACCCGGTAATACTTCCAGAAGATATTCGGAAAATCACGAACCGCCGATATGTTATTAAGCTCGAGAACAATCTTGCTTTTCAGGGCAAGACGATATGATCAAGGAGCGAGGGATTGTCACAATCCTAACTCCTTGGTCGATGAGTGCACCAGGAAATGGACTAGGTAGCACAATCTATCTTAGCACAATGGTTCGTGAACCAACACGCTAAGAATGAAGTTATTGTCCTTTAACTACCAGGCAACAAGGTTGCTAGGAGTATTGATTTCACACATCATGGTTCACTTGTCGGCATTCCGGTGGCAACAACACGGAAGCCGAGAAATGAATAATGAGGGCAAGAAGTATCACTGTATCAAGAGTTCATAGAATGGTGTGCAATTCCCATGATATTCTTGATATAAATATGGTAATACTCCGGTAGAATGTAATAAGAGCTAGATTAGCATTTTGATCTGCGGAACACAATCGCTTTGACCCAATCCTGGATATGGATTAGGTAATCGGAGTTTGTTTCTCCTAGTCATTCCGGAATAGAATGGCTTGACGGACCACATGAGTAATAGGCATCGATAACATGAATGCACAACTACTCCCGACTACCAACCGATAGGCGGGGATCGAATACAGCTACAATGGAAACAACTCAAAGGAACATATATCTTTCTGAGTTGTGGATGCATAGATTAATATGTTGAAACAAGTTCAACAGGTTTCTTCCAGATAACTCATGCAGAAAGGTAGAACTGGCAGAATCACAATTATGAATGGAGAACTCCTCAAGAGTACTCTGATTGTGATCTTTTGGTTCAAAGAACTTCTGCCTTAATGGTTCATGGTATTTGGAAGAAGGAAATACCACGAACAGCGAGGACTAATGCAAAGGTTACTAATATCCTGAAGGTACGAGCAGCACTATCAATACGAGGTATGTAGGGTGAATCTCGGGTTCAAGAACCCAGGAATAGAATACCTACTACTAAATGGCATCACGGGATGCTTTCGAGAATGGTGGCCAAAATCATCACATCGGGAACACAAAGCATGGCTAGATTACTAGGTGACTCCTAAAACCCCTAGGGTCATAATAATAGCTCCAACATATATGTCGAGGCAACAGAGTACCTCAACTCACCGATTAGTGTGCTTAATCCGCCCAAAGGAACAACGGGTGGGAAGAAGGGATTTGCAAATGCATCAGACTATTTAGAAATATAGGATGACTCGGACAGCATAACGGCTGTAAATGCTCAAAATGATTTGAGACATCCAGCAAAATAGTGGCATGACCATTCAACATCACAATATCAAGGTTATGAGACCAGCTATGAACATACAGAAGTAGTAAAAACTGAACTGAGATTTGAAACTATCAAACCTATAAGTCTATGGATTAGTAACACGTCATCCTCGATAGATAGATGAGAAGGCCTAGTTCTTAATCCCCGTAGAAGAGAAGAGGATGACTCGGATCGAAGGCCATGAGGTATAAGGAGTAAAAAGAGCCTTACGTTCCTTCCACAATCAATTCCTTACATAACTAAAGCATTTCTAGACACAACTTCGACCGGTTTGGCTTGGTAATCCTCTGAGCAACAGGCTCGATACCAAAACTGTCAAGACCCCGATTCTAAGTCACACTGATCTAGCCTGTAACACCTCATATCACTTTGCGGCCACACGAACGGTATTCCCACGGGTGTCGCCTTACCATGGCCCGGGACCGTTTGCGCCTTTTGGCTCACGTATATGATAGTGTCGCTAGCATCCATATGATAGAGAACCCGGGCCGACATGACTAGTCATGAACCTAAAGTGGCACTAACTTACGGGGACATGCATACATGAATTTACATCGAGCATGTCGGTCAGCAGCGTGCGAATCCGGGCTGTAGCACTGGGCTAACAGGACTCCGGGAACCCGGGTAGCAAAGTGTGCTAGGCAGACTCGGGTCACCATGTGACATTTCCCGAAGGGACAGAGAACGGCAAGTGAATCACATGCCCGGCCAGTCAAGTGTTCTGGAGCAAGAGTCTTTGGGCTAGCAGGACTCCGGTGAACCGGTCAGAAGTGACTACTATGGCTCATGGAAGCACAAGACTACATTTCCCCATAAGAGAGGCTACCAAGGATAAACAACTAGGTTGTCGGATCCCACACATACCAAGCATTTAAATCATACACACAATATGCTCGATATGTGTAAATATAACATGGCATCACAAAGCATAACTCTACGACTCAAGTATTTATTCATTAGGCTCCGAGGAGGAGATATTACAAACATGGGTCTCATGACCCAACATACAGAGCATACAAGCAACAAGCACAAGCGGAAGCTTAACATGTCTCGAAAGTACGTACATCTACAAATGAAAAAGGCCGAGAAGCGACTATCTACCAGATCCTGCCGAGGGCACAAGATCGTAGCTGAGGTAACAAGCTAAACGTCGAAGTCCACGCGAAACCACTAGCAGGACTGAAGTCTCTCTGCAAAACATAAATTAAGCAAACGTGAGTACAAATGTACCCAGCAAGACTTACATCAAAACTAACTACATATGCATCGGTATCAACAAAGGGGTGGTGGAGTTTAACTGCAGCAAGCCAGCTTTGACTCGGTGGCTATCCTGAACTACGACTGCAAGTAACTCTTTTGAGGTGGCGCACACGAGTCCACATATTCACCATACCTATACACCACTATGGATCCACTCCCGTCTACCTACGAGAACGCCATCCATAGCACTCACGCTTATCTTGCGAGTTTTAGAGTATCCACTTTCACTTGTCTATGAACTGTATAGGCAACCCAGAAGTCCTTTACCGCGGACACGGCTATTCGAATAGATGATGTTAACCCTGCAGGGGTGTACTTCTTCACACACGCTCTCGCCACTTACCACCATGTACACGCCGTGTATCTCGACAACCTTCAAGCGGAAGCTTTGGCGAGGGAGTCGGCCACAACCTGACTAACCACACAAGTCTCTAGTCCAGGTTTATCGCCTATTCGGGTTCCATCCGCAAGGAGATCTGGCCGGGGTGTCGCTCACGGCCCCAAACGATGTGTACAGGCATGGGCGGATCTGGGCCCCAGGCAGCCCAGGCCATTGCCTGGGGCGTGGGAATTTTCCTCAGCCCATATTTATAAAAAAATTGGTTCGGCCTGGGGCGCAGCCCACTTGTAAGCCCAGGCAGCCCAGGCCAACTGGCCCAGCCGCCCAGGCCATTGCCTGCCGCTTTGCTACCGCATGAACAGAGCCAGTCTGGACGAACCAGACGCCCCCGAGCAGGACGAACCCTAGGATTGGCCCTCCTCTGCCCGCCGCCGCCCGAGGAATCTTCGGCCACCGGAGTCCCTTCTCTCCTCCGTCCGGTGGATCGGCTCCACCGTCCTTCCCAATCCCCGCCTCCAAGCTCCCCCTTTCTCCTTCGTGCCCTACGTCGCCCCGACGATCAAGGTCACTGATGCCGTCCTCCTCCTCGCCTACAACACCGCCGCCCGAACCTCCTCTCTTCCAATGCCGCCTACCGCCCTGAGTCCCTGATTCACTTCGGAAACCGTAGGCCCGCCTGCACCTCCGAAGGTATAGAACTTCGAAAGGCAGCTCAAAATGTCGTTTCTAGATGCCACTGTAAACTATTTTGTTCCTAGATGCCACTGTAAATTGTTTGATGATGATTTTCGTTGCTACATGTGCTAGATGAAAATGTTGTTGCGTGATGCCACATTGCCACTGTTTGTTAGATGTGAAAACTGATTTAGACATTTAGTAATTTTTGTTTGTATGTAATATTACAGGATGTCAAGATGAGTAAAAGAAACAAGACACTGAATTCTTTTTTTCAAATTATGTCACCGATCTATGAAGGAGTAAATGGGTATGTGTTTGAGGCCAAGACTTTGCTCGTATTGTATGTGTGTGTTATTGTAGCCTTGTAGGTGTATTTTCTTATAGTTCTTTATATATTAATCATGCTCCTTTGTCTATGTAGGTATTTCAGCAAACGAGGGAGGTGATTGAGAGAATCATGGCAGTTGAGCATGTTCTTGATTGAGGAACAAAATGGGTGATGATTGGATGAATCATAGAATGGAATGTTACGATGAGCGAGATGCATTTGTTAGTATTGAAGAATCAAAGATCATCAAGTTTATTTCAAGGTTATCGCATTACGCAAAGGCCTTTTGCCTCGTCCGATGTAAGTTTTCACATTTTGCATTTGTTATTAACTAGTTTTAAATGCTAAATTATGTATTGATTTGCATTTCAAAATTTATGATTGAAAGTTTAGCTACTACTGCTATTGAAGATGTAGTCATGGAAGGCTCAGATCAACCAATCCTTTGATTTGTATCAATCTTTTGTATCATCTATGTATGCTACATATTGTCTTTTGATTTGCCTTGCTTTATTAGTTGACCCATCATGGAATAAATGTTGGCATTGAATATTATGTTTGGTTTTTATTAGTTATGCAACATAGTTAGAGTTTTTTGGGGATCGTTTAGCCCTTAGCTTCTACTTTGGGCGTCACCAATCCTAGGTCCGCCATCGCAGGCTGTGGTTCCAAGCCCACCAAACGGGTGACGCTTGGCATACCCGCCACGGTGCCTAGTCTGTCCCAAGCCCACTGTCTTGGGTGCCACTTGGTAGACTACTAACACTACCTACAAACACCAGAAACTAGTTGCAACTCCTGGACAGAGATCAGGTTGATTAATAAGTCGAGAGAGCTTGGAGCGCCCAATGTGTGGTAGTAACTGTTCATGGATCACAAACACAGAACTCGGTTCCTGAGGACGGTTTCAATGAGACAACCCACCATGTACTCCTACATGGCCTCTCACCGCTACCTTTACCAAATCGTGTTCACACACTTAGCTCTCAACAGTAGGACATGTTCATACACCCCCGATTCATCCCCGATGAATCAGACCTGGCACAACTCTAAGCAATAGCAGGAATGACAAACAAGCATGAATGAGTAGGCACATCAGGGCTCAAACAACTCCTACTCATGCTAGTGGGTTTCATCTATTTACTGTGGCAATGACAAGTCATGCAGAGGAAAGGGTTCAACTACCGCAACATGTAATAGTTGAATCGTTGTTGTCCTAATGCAGAAAAGAGAGCAGGAGCGAGAGAGTGGGATTGTATCGAGAATGAACAAGGGGTTTTGCTTGCACAGCACTTCGAAGATAATATAGTTCTTCATCGGTGTCATCGAACTCATCGATGCAGACGTTTCTTGAGAGGGACAAACACGGCAACACAGAAGGAAACACCATCAATGCAATGCACAATATGATGCATGATCATGACATGGCAATATGATGTGGTTTGAGCTAATGCAACTAGCAGCAGGTTAAATGAAGTTGGTTCGAACCCTAGGTTCAAATTCGAACTCCATATGTGAAGGTTTAAATGCCATTATAAGATTTGGCCTAAACAGCAGCCCTAAGTTGTTCTATCATGCATGAAAAATGTACAGATGGATAGATTGGATTTTTCTGATCATTTTTCATATATAAATTATTTCATTCTGAGCTACGGTTGATTTACTATGATTTTTTGAAGTTATCATTATTTTCTGAAATTTCACGAAAAGAATAAATCCGTAAAATAATTAATCAGATCAAGATCAAGCACATCCTTTGTGGCGTCAACGGTCAACAGGGACGGTCCAGTCAAACCTGACGATGTGGTCCTTGTGTCGTTGTCACGCCTATTTAACCGAGTTGATTAGTGCTAAGTTAAATACTAATCTAAGTTAATTAGGGCATGGGCCCACATGCCGATGACTTAGCCGGTTAACTAAAAGTTAATTAGCACTAGACTAAAATTAGCAGGCTCTGGCCCACTTGCCCGGACCTGTGGGAGGTCAACCCCTAGTCAGTGAGGTCAAACCACGGCGACTCGGCCGGGCGAGGCCGCACGCGCGAAGGGCCACGGATTTGGTCCTCCGGTGACCAAATTGACGGAGGAGACGTGCTACGCATAGCTGGGGAGCTGCCGCATCCAGTGGTGTACGTGGTTGGACACGGGGACGCTGGAAGCGACGCCGACGAGCTCGACAGCGGCGGCCGGAGTTCGGCGGGGAGGGGAGAAGGGGCTATGGTGCACGGCAGGGGCCGGGGTTGGTCGCGTTCGTCTCCTGAGGACGCGCTGACCATGGTGGCGTGCTCGGTTGCAGGTTCCCATAGGTGTGGCTACGGGGGCGACATGGCCGGAGGAGCCGAGCTCCCGGCCATGATGGCCAACGGTGTTAGGGCAGTTCGAGTAACATGGCTAGGGGAAGAAGGAAGAGGAGCTCACGGGGAGTGCAGGGGTGGCCTCGGCGTGCTCGGGGAGGGGCTGATGACGATGGGAGGTCGCCGGCGATCTCGGGGCAGAGGCGGCGAGGATGGCGGTGCAGAGGGTGATGCAGGGCGTCCGGCGTCGCAGTTACGGAGAGTCGCGGGAGAAGGAGGCGGAGCCCGTGGACAGCACGGGAGACAAAGGGGGCACATGGGCTGCGGCGTTCTGGCCGGTCTGCTGCTGCGCTTCGAACACGAGAGGAGAGAGAGCAGAGGAGGGAAGAGGTCGGGAGAGAGGGAGAGTGACCAGGGGTGCGTGGGCGTCGTCCGGTAGCATCGGGGAGGCAGGCAGGCAGGAGGCTGGCCTCCTCGGCCTTGTGTGTGTCGACACGCCTCTGCCTACTGGCAGAGGTTGAAGACAACCGCTTCAAGCCTGTGGGGGCTGGGCCGCCAGCTGGAGTTGGGCCAGGTGGGCTGCCAGGTGAGCGCCGGGTAAGACTCTCTCTCTCTCTCTCTCTCTCTCTCTCTCTCTCTCTCTCTCTCTCTCTCTCTCTCTATTTTATTTCTTTTTTATATTTATGTCTTTGTTGTTTTTTTTGATTTAGTAAAATACTAAATCACTTCATAAAATCCTGAAATAAATTGTGGGCACATACTGGATTACTTCCAACAGCCCTCAACTATTTTCAGAATTATTAGAGGATTTAAAATATTTATAGAATTTAAATGCCCCAATTCAAATACAATATGAGTTAATTCAAAAATCCATAAATGGCCAAGAAATATGCTCATCATTTTTGGCAGAGGTTTTCACCTTTATCAAAATCATGAACATTTCCAAAGGCATTTTGGGTTCATTGAAGATTATTTTAGGTTGAACCTATTTGATTTGATCTGGTGCTAGGGTTTGAACAATCCCCACTTCAAGTTTCCATAAAAGTTAAACATGATGCAAGCAAGATGCAAACACTAGGCAGCACTAGAAGCTAGGGATGTGACATATTTGCTCAGCTTCCCTTAGGGAGCCGGGAGACCTAGACCCTAGCCACCTCTTGCGTCCGCCGCCGTCGCACCAGCCGCCAGGACGGTACCCAGCCGCCAGCCGCCGCGCAATCTCCTCCGACCTCCTCCCTCCTTCCCTTACAGGCTACACCCTAGACCAGGTACAACCCTAGTTTCTACCAGTTTGGTATCAGCTAGCTTGGTTTCGACCATGTCATCACCACCACCAAGCCCGTCGCTACCCCTCGCCACCATCGCCGCCGCGCCATCACCAATCATCTCCACGGCCGGCGCATCGACCGACCAGTCGCCGCCCCCTCCACGGGGCTGCCGCCATCACCCTCCACCACGCCGCTCGTCTACTCCCCGGAGGCAATGACCGACGTCCTCAACGATCCGGTCGTCGCGGTCCAGGGCATTCGGCTGTTCCTGGCCGGTCCGTACGGGCCGCCAACACCTCCGCCGCCAGCCGTCTCCTCCAGACCGCCGGCCCTACCCTGGAACTCGGTACCTGCGGCGATCGCCGGGGGCCCGTTGCTCCCGCCGCCGCCCTCCCCCGTGCCATCTCGCCGCGATGGCCCTTACCGGCTCTCGCGGTGCCACCGCGCCGCCCTTTCGCCACGATGGCTGCCACGGCTGCGCCGGTCCAGCTTCCACCGCCGCCGCCTAGCTCCGAACTGGGCAAGTCCACACCAGGCGGCCTCCCGATACAGCACGTCCGTTTTCCGCCATCGTTGTCCCTGATTCCGACCTAGCTGACCGGGACGTCACCACCGCCAATCTACATGGAGGCCGGGGAACCACCGGTACCCACGCTGCAGTACGGTGACCCGTCCGGCTCCGCGGGCACCGCCGAGCCAGTCGGCCATGGCGCTCTGACCCAAAAGCCGCCACGGTTCGCCAAGATTGACTTCGCCACTTATGACGGCACGGAGGACCCCCTCAACTGGCTCAACCAGTGCGAGCAGTTCTTCCGCGGGCAGCACACACTCGCATCGGATCGCAGCTGGCTGGCCTCGTACCACCTCCGAGGCACGGCACAAACATGGTACTACGCCCTCGAGCAGGACGAGGGCGGCATGCCCCCTTGGGAGCGCTTTCGCGAGCTTTGCCTCCTTCGTTTTGGGCCACCGATCCGCGGGAGCCACCTACCCTTCACCTCCACAGTGCAGGACTTTGTCGACCGCTTCCAGGCCCTGGCGTGTCATGAGTCGGGTGTGACGGCACTACAGCGGGCCGAGCTCTTTGTCGGGGGCCTTCCAGACCACATCCGCGTGGACGTCGAGCTGCAGGGACCCCAGGACCTCCACGCGGCCATGTACTACGCCCGTGCGTTCGAGCGCTGCGTGGTGGCCATCCAACAGGCATCACCGTCCCGGGCCGGAGGTTCCCGCGCAGGGTCGGCCTGCTCAGGCTTCCGCGGCACCCCTCGCCGCGACCGCGGTGCGCCCATTCCGCCGGCTCACCTCGGCCGAACTACTCGAGCGTCGCCGCCAAGGGTTGTGCTTCAACTGCGACGAGCCCTACACGCCCGGCCATGTCTGCCCGCGACTCTTCTACCTGGAGGCTGTAGACTACATTGAGAAGGATGTCGTCGCCGCTGACCCAGCTGTCGCGAAGGTGTTTGATGCTGGTTGACCACCGTGAGGAGTTCAGCAAGCGCTTCGCCACCTTACAGCTCGAGGATGAGCTGTTTGTGCAGGCGGGGAGAAGTGTTATGACCGTCATATTAGGGGCTTAGCCCAGTGGGTTGTGGCCCAAGTTATCTTATCATTATTAGTGGCTTAGCCCAATTATCTTATCGTTTTCTTAGGAGTCAAGTAAACCTCTCTATATAAGGAGAGGAGATGTATCGATCTAATCAAGCAAGAAGCAATCAATATTTGCTCTGCTTTCCTTAGGGAGCCGGGATACCTAAACCCTAGCCACCTCTTGCGTCTGCCGCCGTCGCACCAGCCACTAGGACGGCGCCCAGCCGCCGGCCGCCGGGCAATCTCCTCCGACCTCCTCCCTCCTTCCCTTACAGGCTACACCCTAGACCGGGTGGAACCCTAGTTTCTACCATATGCTTTTAGCACTAACTAGACCCTATCAAAAGAATCTGAGCAGTGTCCTGAAAAAAGGATTCAAAGGTTTAGTTCTCACTGGACTCAAAATACCAGCATCCTGGTTCTCACTGGATTCAATGGTTCAGTTCTCACAAACCACCAATACTGCCTTGTTGATTTTTCTAGGACTTGTGACTGCAGCATCGTTTGTTTCTACAAAACAAATTAGTCAAGAATAATATCATTTGACCACTTCCATACATAATTCACACTACATAAGTTCAGAGTAATTCTTAAGCATGTAGTGGTACTTGAAAAAAGATATGTATTTGCTAAAGCATGTACATGTTACATTTTTTAGTGCCTTTTGAGACTAAAGCATGTGTAATTGAATTTTTTTGAGGTCATTAGCATTTGAACACTTCCATAATTCTGATGGGAATACCTTGGTGAGGATCTTGATGAGGCTTTTCACTCGTAGTTGCAGCTAGTTCCTCTTGGAGCCCTTCGTTCTTGGAGGATCTTGATGGGGCCTTTCGGATGTGGACGGCGACGGAACAACAGCTCCAGTGTTCGAGGGAGGCAGGGGAGGAAGAACATCTTCAGCTCTTGAGGGATATGGTGGAGAAATGGCAAACCCAACGATGGAGCACCTGCCGCCAGGGCGCGTGAGGGAGTCGGTGGAGGAAGAACATCCTAGTTGTGCAGATAGCGCCACCGCCGCCGCCGACCGTACCATCGGGGCCGCCGAGTAGGTGTGCACAGTCCCGGGTAACTCCGTCTTGATTGCAACTTCCATGGCTATCGCTTGATCTACAACTTGCACATAGAACAACATAGTTATCGCTTGATCCTGCTTTCCTCATCACCTTATACTCGGTAGGTAAATTCTGGATCGTTCCGTTGTATCTCTTTGAACACAGGTAGTGTCTTATTTCGATCATCGTCGGCCTGGTCTTGACTTATCCGGCTACACATATTGCACAGCGTCCGTTTTGTTGAAGGCACATTCTGGGTTGAACCAAAGAAGCTGCCAACCATGTTGTGCCTTGTTCAGGTTCACATTGTACACATTTATGTGCTTGTGCGATGACCAATGAACTTTCTCACCGCAAGTAAGAGACAACGAATGGTTGTGGCTTAACCAGTGTTCAGCAATGAGACATCATTGTCTGCAGCTCTAAGTAATCTCATCACTCCAGGGCACTCGCACCGGCAAGATCGGTTATTCTGCTGCTCAGGCTTCCCCTGCAAAATAAATTTTTCCTCCATGTCAAATTTAGAAAATGAATTCCCGTGCAAGCAATATGTTAAAAAGCTGCCAATATTTTTTCGGGTCTTAACTCTTAAGTGCTGACCAAGCATCCACAAACAATCTCCTGCATACACTTTGTCCGCTCGATGTTCAGCCAGCCCTTGCCATATCGTATACCAAATCCAAGCTGCCAAGAATACAGGTTATAGAAATCGTATACTTCCCCGAGTGAGTCAAAACTCATCCCAATCTCTGGCTTCACTACATTGTCTGAGAGTTTATCAGCGTACCTCCTGATTGTTCCTTCTAATGGAATGACTCTACCTGGACAGGGTGCCCTATCCGGAGGGGCACGTCCCACTCTTAACCTGAAATTGAATTCACAGTTTGGAGATGATGCAATCCTTTTACATATAACAGTGGGGCCGTGATTTTTGTGTATCAGCACATTTGGACGTAATGATCTGCCCACAAAACGCTATGTATGCTAATTACACGCATGGATGAGGATGACGACCAAAATCAGGGGGTCATCTAGTTGACAGTAGTAGTAATGTCCCCGAACATCTATCGACATAGGCACTAAAAATAAATAAATAACCCTTGGTTCCAGAGAGAAAGAACACTGAATTTTATGTATACCTTCTGGTCCACCTAGGTGCCTCTGGGTTCACCTTTCCGGTGGACTCACGGACTGGGTTGGCTACTGCTTCCTCTTGCCAGCGGGATAGTTCTGCTCAGCAACGCCGCCGAGTTGTCCAGCCACACCCGCGAACGACGAGTCAGTGTGTGCTGGTGCCAACGGCTCGACGGACGTCAACACCAATGGATCTGAACAAACCGAAGACCAGTCATTGACTATTTTTGCTCGCGCGTCTTCGGATCGAATCGAACAGAATAATACAGTGGAGAAATTACCTGTCAACCGGATCCAGCAGAAATCCGAGCCCATCGTGGCGTAGGTCTGCAAACTCCGCCATATTGCTCGCCGCCGCCATTGATTTTCCCTCCGCCTTCGAGCTAGGGGGGAGGGCTCAACTGAATAGATGGGAACCGAGGTGTCTTTTTTTTCTTAAAGCTGACCGAGATAATTTTGCTGCCCCACGCTTCATCCGCCGTCAGCATTTACTGAACCTTGACGGTGATGTTTTTGCAGCAGACGTGCATACGTTTCTGATCCCCGCACAGCTTTTTGTTACGGAGGCGAGCCACGGCTCGGCTCGTCAACGTAACCTGGATTTGAATAAACGAGGCCGCAGGCTACCGTACATCACTGTTCCTCACAGTATAGCGTCAAATGACTATATTTTCTTACACCCGTATATCCTGAAGACGGACCCACTAGTCCAGATCCCTAGTGGTGGACCTAGGGCCAGGATAACATGTACAGATGCCACCCCTACCAGTAACGTCGCTCTCAAACCTTGGCTTGGTCCTTCATAGTTTTCACTCTTTTCCTTCTTCACCTTTGCCGCACTTCTTGTAATGAAAGCTTGCACATAATTCTTATTTTGAGCACTTCCTCTTGGAGTCCATGTCATATTCCTTTCTTCAAGTTCTTGTGCACTAAGCTTTTGTAATTTCTTCTTTTGCCAATACGATAAGCTAATCAGGCATCTCGGCTGTGATTCTGTTTTGACCAATGGCAATTCCTTTTTGGCCTTGTGCATTCTCAACTTCTTTTCTTCAGATTTGGCACTTCGTCTCTCAATAATTGGTTGCTTTGTCTCATTGTGTTTAGTAGCCAATGTCAACACATTAATTGGCTCTTTTTTATTTGAGATCAAATCTGAAGTTGCACTCTTACGACCATCTCTTTTAACACGGTAAACTTGCTTGACCACCTCTTTCTTCTTCCTTGAGCTCTAGACCGATTCCTTATGATTGAAACGGTCTTTAACATGTGATTGTTCAAATGTTGATCTTCTCGGAGCTGCATAATATTGTTGAGATGGTCTAAAATAAGATGGAGAATGTGCCCTTGTATCATACCTTTCCCATGATGGATATGGATCTATATGAGCATAGGGAGGCATCCATGACATTGGCATTGGCGGCCCAAAATAAGGATATGAATATGTTGCATTAAAATTCTCACTTTGCCAATACCAATCCTCATATTTGCGCCTTGGGAGTGATCTTGGTTTCCTTGCATGATTTGGCCGATAAGTATTGTTCTCTTAACTCTTCTTTTGATATTTATCCAATAGTTCAGCGAAGGTGATTTTTGATCTCTTACACTTGCGCTTATTTCGGCCTTTGTTTTCTTTTGGTTTGCTTTCGTCGATCATTGGATTTGCTTGCTGCCCCCAGTCCTTGGCGTCTCCATTGTAGCTTCGACGAAATTCTCACCCTCAAGATTATGTTCATTATGCTCTTCAACAACTTCTTTACTTGAAAGCTTGATCTCATCACCTGCAGTTTTTACCTTCTCTTTAGGTGGATCGGCTTGAAGCAGCCGATGCAAAAACTTTCTGCCATTGGGACCAATCAAAATAGACTGGTCATCTCTTGGTGTCTCAACAAATTTCAATCGTCCTTTATCAATGGCCGATTTAATTATTTGACGAAACATGTTGCAATCCTCAAAATTATGCTTGGACGAATCATGCAACTTACAATACATTCATCCCTGGACAGATGGCTCAACATGGTGATCAAGAATTCTAATATAATTATTTCTCAACAACAAATCAAAGATTTGATCACACATATTGGAATTGAAGGTAATGTTTTTATTTTCTAGCCGATCTTGCTGTGAAAACGGCTTTGGAGTTAAGCAAACGAATGGTTCAGATTTTGTATCACCCCATTCGGCTATGGTTTTTATTTTGCATTCTTTTACCGATGTCATTGGATAAGATCTTATACTAGCATCGATTTTCTGAAAAGAATCTAACCTTGGCTTTATGTTTCTGAAACAAAAATAGTTAGAACATGCATGCCTCAATTGAGACCAAGAGTAAGCCAAGTATGAAACAAACAAAGCTACCCATGTAGATACGAACTTTAAATAAAGCAATGAGGAAAGCCTTGATTGCAACAATAAGTCAACATCAGTCTTTATAAATGGCGCAATGGGTTGACCGATATGTTCTATAACAATTTTATTGCTAACAAGTAAATTACCCTTCTTCATTGGTCTTTCAAAATTACTTAAGAAGATTTTTCTAATAGATGCAGCAACAACTAAGTCATGACCAAATCTAAAAACAGGTAAATTAATTTCTAGACATACCTCTTCAAATATGTTGGGAGAGCATGATGATGGTGTGACTTGAAGAATATCTTGCTCCGCCTTCGGATAGCTCCCCAACGCCTTGTCATCATCTTTCTCTTGGTTTCGTGCATCATTAGTTTGAAGATCTTCGTCCACCAAACTTTCTTCGTCTACTTGTTCTTGTTCTTGAAGCTCATCAATTTCTATGGCACAAAACTCATAGGGCAGGAAGTAGGTTCCATTAACTTCAGAAAAATCAAGTATGGTTGTCTTGCTATACTTCCCATGCCCTTTCTCAACAATGTTTGCCTCTTTGTATTTGATGGATTCGGAATCTTTACTACTTGATTCGGCTTTTCAGCCAAAGCACTTTTAGTTTCCGAATCATCATTGTTTTCACCGGTTATATCAATTGGCAACGCTTCTTTTCTTTGAGCTAATTCCCTATCAATTCTCTCTTGACGAAGTACTTGCACCCTATCGCGCAAAGCTTTAACTCCCCTCTCAATCTCAGCACGCTCTAGATTAGTTTGCCCCACAATGCTTTTAAAATCTTTCTGCAATGAAGTGTCGGTGTTGCCAAAATTTTGCAATTGTGTAGGGGGTGTATAATATGCTGCGGTACTAGGTGGAGGTGTATGCACTGCTGTATAACCATGTGCTCTTTCGCCAATTCTACCAATGCATGTAGTTTCATCTTCTTGCATAACTCTAGCCTTTATTGCAGCATAATCAGGAAACAACCCCTTTTCATATTGTTCAAGGCAAAGAGCACTAATTCTCTTGTTTTGTGCCAAGCTCTTTTTTAACGTAGCCACAACCGCTTCTGGAAGGGATTGCTCCGCAATACTTTCAGATTCTTTCGGCAATGATTCGTGAGTTGTCGAAATTCTCGAATTGCGTAGAGTATGCATTATATGCTACAGTATTTGATGACGGCACTTGTGTTCCTGTAAATTTTTCATTGTTCGGCTATGACCATGAAGATGCGGGGCCGAATTATGAACATCTACAGTTACATACATGAGGTGTAGCATATGATGATTGAGAGTAACTGGCCGAATAGCTAGTAGTAGCATGGCCAATTCTCCCATCCATCGGCAAGGTTGGATTCACATACTGCAAATTAGTTGTCGATGAATAAAAAGGTGAAACACTTTCTTCTATGCTATTGGAAATTTTAACATGAGGTGTTTCAAATTCATTAATCGAACCCATCATGTTGTTCATCAGCATATGGATTTGTGGGGTTGCCGATGCATGAGAGTTAGGATACATAGGTTGTATGTTACTAGTATCATAAGAAGTTGAAACATGTAAATTACTTTGAATCGGCCTATGCACGTAATTAGATGCATTATTGAAAAAACTAGGGTTGGCCGATAGATTATAATCACTGAACGATCTAGTAACATCATATGAATTATTTGCATCTACAGTAGGGAATTGGGTATTCATATTACCTTTGTAGATTGCAAACCCTAGATGACGATCTCTTCGTAACAAGAACGGGCCGGAGACCGTTCAAAGCTTAAATCCCGGTAGTCGCCAAAAAGTGTGTTCGCACACGAACACGTCACCGTGTACCCTCGACGCCGGGGGTGAGGCACCGCAGCTCACGTCGAAGGAGACCCGCCGGAAGCGCGGTACGCAAGACAATCCGGTGGGCGCTTTTGTAGACCCGAAACCCCACATGCCCAGGAGGGACCCCGTCAGGGCACGCGACGGCTATGGGCTGCCCTACGTCGACCTGATCGCCCCTAGGGCCTCGAGGTTCGCCGCCCTGCAACAAGAAGAACAGACGAAGAACGAGGAAGAAGAAGAACTAGGGTTAAGGAGAAAAGATAAAAGATAAAAAGTGGTAGATGATTTGATCGGTTGTGTGTTGTTCAATCGGCCGTCACCTCTTAGGTATATTAAGAGGCGGCTGGACTTCCCGTGCAAGGAAAAGGTTTGGATTCACGTCCAAAACCCTAGTCAAATTCGGATTGGTTTTATCCGAACTTTCCAAAACTGTTCGGTTTAAAATTGGCTGCACCTTGCGGGTCTTTTCTGTGGTGGTAAACAACCTCGGATGGAAATGATTCCAAAAGCATTCTTGGCCGTTTCGACGAGACGAACAACTTTCACGTTGAATATTTTTTCATCAGAGGTCATCTAGAGGGTCAAATCGCTCGCGTAAAACAGCTAATTATTCACGCAGCTCATCAGACATACCCACGTATGTGTATGGTTTCGGGCGTCATATTTTGCTTACTGAAAGGTCGCGCTGTGCAGGCTCTAACTTTTGCATACGATCTCAGATTGGGACGATCTTTATATCAAAATCGATCGCTTCAACGAGACGCACAACTTTCATGTTGAAACTTTCTCCATTTGAAGCAATATTCATTGGGTTTATGGCCATTCTTTAATCTGGTGTCGACATGAGCATCTCTGAACTTGTCATAACTTTTGCATCCGAGCTCCGTTTTAGACCATCTTCATATTCATCTTCATCTTCTCGGAGTCATCTCATGGTGAATTTCAATATTAAGTTTGAATTAATCTTGACATTTCTTTAAGCCACTCTTTATAAATGTGCCACTTTTGAGCGTCAACAGGAGGGAAGGCACGGTGCAGGGGGGTCGGGCTCCGGCGGCCGGGCGTGGCCTCCGGTGAGGCAGGGAGGGCCGCGCAGCGGGAGGGGCCGGCACAGTGCGATGGGAGCAGGGCAGCAGGTGCGGTGGCGCGCGTCCGACTGTGGCGGCGGGGCGGCCGGAAGCAGCGGACGGGGGAGGAGCCAGAGCTCGGGGTTAGGGCGGCAGCGGCAAGGCAGGGCAGGCGGCAGTGGGCAGCCATGGCGCGGGGGAGCGGGGCGGTGCTGGGCAGCAGCAGCCAGCATGGGAGCAGGCGGACGGGAGCCGCGGGGAAGCAGCAGACGCGTAGCAGCGGCGACGCAAGCAAAGAACGCGCAAAGAAAGTAGCAAAGACGGTAGTAGCGCAAGAAGAAGAAGAAAATCGCAGCAGCAGTGAGAAGCTGGCGAGCGCGTGCGTACAAGGGGCATATACAAGAGCTCGGGCATGACAGTGACGGCGGCCTACGACATCCAAATCGAAGGGGAAATGTGGGGGATTGAGCGTTCTAGGGTTCGTCAACGAGGCTCGGGGTTCTTATCCGCCGCGAGGACCGCGGGATGGCCGCCACAGGGGCATCGGCGGCCAGAGTGGCCTGGATGGCCGCCACACCCTCATCTGCCTCCTGTAGCAGGAGGTTGAAGGAGAGATGGTGGTGGTGGGATGGGCTATTGTTGCTAGATGGGCCAAGGTGCATAGTGCCACTAGAGCCCACTAATAGAGTAGTAGTTAGGCCTAAGTGCACGGTAGGTCTCCCATATTTTCCCTTTTTATATCCTGTAATATTTCCACCACTCTTTTGCATTTAGCTCATGCATCAAACGATTTTTGCTATAACTGAAACTTGGCACATAAATCAAGCACAAAAATTTACGGTGGCACAAAAAGTTTGGGGGCAAAAGGAGTTACCAAACCATTTTTAGAAATTGAAAAGGTCTATTTAATTGATGTTGGACCACTAAATTAAATCCCAGGGGCATTTTGGGAATTCAAATGAGGTTGGTTCCAACATGACAATGATCAAGGGAATTTATAGAATATTGTGAACATTTTAGCTTTGATGTTTGACAAGTTTGAATTTGAAATTGAATAGTGATTTGGATCAAGTGAGGAAAAGCAACAGTAACATGATGACGTGGCATCATTAGTAGAGAGTTACTGTAGCTTAAGTATCCGGGCGTTACACTTCACTTTGTTCTTTGGAAGCGTGTGGGTCACGCGTAGGTGATGGCTCCACTTAAGTAGAGCATTGTCCTTCTCCTTCGGCCACAAGGGGTTCCTCAATGGGGAGTATTTGGCCAATCCCCATTCTTCTTATGGCTTGAGGAGGAATTTCATCACCTACATCACAAAGACCACTTTGCTCCACTTGGGAGCCGTTATTTTCATCAAACTCCACGTTTACACGTCTCCTCAATGAGTCCGGTGGACTTGTTGAGGACACGGTAAGCATGAGAGTTTATAGCATAACCAAAAAATATGCCCTCTTGAGCTCTAGGTTCAAATTTAGACAAACGGGTACCTTTCTTGAGAATGTAACACTTACAACCGAACACCCGAAAGTACTTGAGGTTGGGCTTGTTGTCGGTAAGTATCTCATATAGAGTCTTGTTCAAGCCTTTGCGGAGGTAGAGCCTATTGGATGCATGACATGAGGTGTTGATGGCTTCGGCCCAAAATTTGTACGGACATTTGAATTCCGCCATCATGGTCCTTGTCGCGTCCATCGACGTCCGGTTCTTCCTCTCCGCCACACCATTTTGTTGAGTGGTATAGTGTGCGGCGTATGGGTGCTTGATCCCCTCATCACTAAGAAACTCATCCAAGGTGTAGTTCTTGAACTCGGTGTAGTTGTAACTTCTAATCATCAAGATCTTTGCTTCATGTTGACGTTGAGCTTCATTTGCAAAGTTGATGACGGTTTGTTGAGTCTCACTCTTCCTCTTGAAGAAATATACCCGTGTATATCTTGAGTAGTCATCCATAATCACCAAGCAATACTTTCTTCCACCAAGACTATCAAAGGATGGAGGTCCAAAGAGATCCATGTGAAGGAGCTCCAAGGGCCTTTTAGAGTAGATGATAGTCAAGGGTCGGTGAGCCGTTCCATGAAGCTTTTCTATGATACAAGCACTGCAAGCACGATCTTTGGCAAAACTCACATTTGTTAGTCCACGGACGTGATACCCTTTGAGGAGACTTTGTGAAGATCTCATATTGACATGGGCTAGTCGGCGATGCCAAAGCCAACCCACATAAACTTTAGCCATTAGGCAAGTCGCGGTCTTAGTGGGTCGCTCTGAAAAGTTCACCACATAGAGACTGTTCTCGACATGCCCAACAAAGGCTACTTTAAGTGTCTTGCCCCACAAAAGGGCCACGATATCAAGATCAAAGAATGTTGAAAAGCCCATGAGTGCAAGTTGACGAATGGAAAGCAAATTGTATGCAAGGGACTCAACAAGCATGACCTTCTCGATAGATAAATCTTGAGAGATGACCACCTTGCCAAGTCCCAATACCTTAGAGGTTGAAGCATCACCGAATTGGACATGAGTGGGCATAGATGGAATTGGATACACATCCACCACCAAGTCCTTACTCCCGGTCATATGATTTGTTGCTCCACTATCAAGAACCATGACACTCAACCGGAAGCAAACTCCTACAAGATATTAATGCTTGGATTTAGGTACCCATTCTTAACTGGGTCCTTTGAGGTTAGTGACAAGGGTCTTAGAAACCCAAATAGACCATTCAATGTACTCATAATAAGAACCAATGGATTTAGCATAAACATGTCCATCACTATTACGACATAAAACATAAGAGGGGTTAAAGTCGTCGGCTTTGTTGGTAGGGGTGGTTTTGCCCTTCTTGGCTCCACCATCCACTTTGCTGTTGTTCTTCTTCTTCTTCTCATGAGTACCCTCACCTGCCTTGACAAACGTTTCCTTGAGCGGAGGAGGTTGCTTGGTCTTCTTCTTCTTCTTCTTCTTCTTCTTCTTCTTCTTCTTCTTCTTCTTCTTCTTCTTCTTCTTCTTCTTCTTCTTCTTTGACTTGGGTACAAATCCAAGTCCTTCCTTTCCTACAACTTCATTTTGATTGCTCAAAAGTTCATTGTGTTTCTTCTCGCCTTGTATGCAAGTCACAAGGCCTTTCTCAAGTTGCTCTTTCAACTTAGCATTTTCCTCCACAAGATGCACATGCTCGCAACAAGGGTTAGTAGCATGGGCATTATCAATTAGAACGAAAGGAGGACAAGTGGAAATCTCCTTGGTTAGTTTCACTTGGAGTTGATCATGAGACTCTATGAGAGAAGCATGAGCACACTTCAAGACCTTGTGATCCTTGTCAAATGTATCAAATTCTTCCTTGAGTCTAACATGGCCAACCCCAAGTGCAACTTTCTCGGATTTAAGCACACGAGTAAGAACAATAGCATGATCAAGATCTTTTTTGTAATTTAGCATGATCAACATTGTGTGACTCCTCAAGAGTCAAACGGAGATCTCGCTCTTCCTCTAGAGCAATGGAAAGATCTGCAATCTCATCGGCATAGTCATGACTATGCCCCTCCAACTTGGAGATAGTATCTGTCGGTGTCAAAACCGGCGGATCTCGGGTAGGGGGTCCCGAACTGTGCGTCTTGGATCGATGGTAATAGGAGACGGGGGAAACGATGTTTACCCAGGTTCGGGCGCTCTCTATGGAGGTAATACCCTACTTCCTGCTTGATTGATCTTGATGAATATGAGTGTTACAAGAGTTGATCTACCATGAGATTGTAATGGCTAAACCCTAGAAGTCTAGCATGTATGACTGCGGTAATGTGTATCTGTCCATTCGGACTACGCTCTCCGGTTTATATAGACACTGGAGAGATCTAGGGTTACATGGAGTCGGTTACATCAGAGGGAATCTACATAGTCGGTTGCCAAGCTTGCCTTCCATGCCAAGTAGAGTCCAGTCCGGACACGGGTACATTCTTTGTCCTTCATGTCTTCACAGCCCATCAGTCCGGCCCATGGATAACAGGTCGGATGCCCAAGGACCCCTTAGTCCAGGACTCCCTCAGCAGCCCATGAACCTGGCTTCAATGACGAGGAGTCCGGCGCGCAGATTGTCTTCGGCATTGCAAGGCGGGTTCCCCTTTCCGAACTCCAAGATAGTCTTCGGATGCTATAACAGTATCCGGACCTGCCACATACACACCATGCATAACCGTAGAGAGAATGTACATTTTCTCACGAATTCTATCCGCTGACAACCTTTTTTAATAACACGACATCACGTCTGTCCGGTCATAATTTCAAACCGTTTTTTGTCTGCCGCTCCACGTTTTAGGATGCGGTTGCCATTGGCACATCTTGTCAAAGCAGAGATCGTGTCCCCTTATCATGGGATTCTCATCAATGTGGGCATGGGTAACCCAACCGTGCCGTTTATATGGACATTGGGAATAGGTTTTCAGGGCGAGCGAGGAGGCGTTCAATATTCAATGCCTTTATAAGGGGATAAGGACTCCCTCTTCCTCTCTCACGCCCTCTCTCTGTCTCCGTCTTTCCAATCTCGAGCTTCAGAGCCCAAGTACTCATCTCCTTTCCACTCAAGCAACCATGTCCAGATCCGGAGGTCAGGGCAAGTGGACGGTCTCCTCCGTCAAGGAGGAGGACATTACTGAGCTTCGGGCGGCCGGGTATTTGGCGAAGGAGATCAACCACCGTCTACCGGCCGAGGGACAAGTCGTCCCCACACCGAAGCCCACTGAGAAGGTAGTATTCATCCCCCATTTCTTCCGCGGGCTAGGGTTTCCACTCAACCTTTCGTCCGCGGGCTGATGTATTATTACGGGATAGATTTCCATGATCTGTCCCTGAATTCCTTCCTCAACATCTCAGCGTTTATCGTCGAGTGTGAGGCCTTCCTCCGCATCCAAACCCACTTCAGGCTGTGGCTCAAAGTCTTCAACGTGAAGACGAAGGTGGTGGATGGCCAAAGACGCTGTAGTCTTGGAGGAGCCATGGTGAGCAAGCTGTCCAACGTCTCCTGGCCCAAGGGTACTTTTCTGGATACGGTAAAGGAGTGGCAGAGGCAGTGGTTCTACATTGCAGAACCTCGCGGCACCACCTGGGCCACAGCTGCCGAATTCCACTCCGGCGCTCCCATGCGACTCACCTCCTGGGTCGAGGAGAGTCCGGACTGGTGTTCACCTGACGAGCTGATAGCACTGCAGACGCGCGTTCAGAGCATGGTGACCAAGAATGTCAAGCTCGTTGATGTGATCCAGGTGATGTTAGTTCGTCGGATCCTTCCGTGCCAGCGCCGAAGCCAGCCTCTGTGGGAGTTCAATCCGAAGAAGCACCAGACCCTGGTGAGGCTCATTGAGACTACTCACGAAGGTGCATGGAATTTGCTCTTTAAAAGCAACGAGAAACCGCCGGCCGCAGATTCAGATCGCGGGCACGACGCTAAACACCCCACCAGCGAGGTATGTCATTTTTAATGCATTCTCCACTTGTTTGTTTCAAGGGTGATGCCTGCGCTTTTATTGTTGCTTTTTCAGGACTGGATGGAGAGGGCGAAGTGGATCCAGTGTCCAGCTCCACTGCCTGAAGAACCGGTCATCCCGCGTCTAGAGAAGATGCTGGTGCCGGCGCCATATAAGGCGCCAGAGAAGAAGGCCAAGAAGAAGGCCAAGGGGGCCAAGAGTGGCCCCGGTCGCAAGGGCACTTCAGATGTAACGTCTGAAGACGACGAAGCTCATTCCTCTGTCCCTGAGGACAATGATGAAGAAGAGGAGGAAGAAGAGGAAAACAACCCTCCCCCTGAGGAGAGGAGGAAGAAGAGGGCGGCTTCAGTGCACCTGGAGGCGGAACCGCCCAAGAAGGGGAAGGGCGTCGTAGTGATCAATACCGCGTGGGACGTTGACATCAGTCTGGAACGACGCCCCTGCACTAAGCCCCGGGCCGCATCGTAAGTGACATGGCTCATTCATGCGCACACCCAACCCTTTCTCTTTATTATTTTAACATAGTTAACTGCACTATTGCAGTCCGGCCCGTGACCTTATCCAGTTATCCTCATCTGGAGGTTTGTTTGCTCCGTCGGAGATGGCGAGCATGTCGCCACCGCCTACTTATTCCCCCGGGGCCAGGGACGACACCGAAGTGTTGTCCCGGAGGACCACTCCGAAGGGAGAGCCTAGGACGCTATCCGGGAGGTGCCACAAGGCGATACCTCCACTGCCGGACACATGGGGGAGCCGATCCCCATGGAGACTGGCGAAGAGGGCCGCATCCAGTTTGGCCCTCAACCGGATATGATTTCGGAGACCCATACGGCTCTGGAGTCGAGCGAGCAGCCCCCTTTGAAGGAGGGGGGTGCGCCGCTTCCGCCAGTGGTCCCTGTCCGTCCAGGGACGCCGGATAACCTGATGGAGGCGCTACGAGGCGCCTCCGTTATGGACGAGCACCGTATCTTTATGGGCGCGGTGATCAAGAAGGTTCAGTCCGCCAAGAGTGGACTGACCGAAGCCTGCAGCAACCTGTTGACAGGTTTTGAGGTAAGTGACATAGAAAGAGAAAAACCCCATGCAGTCAGTAGCCCCTGAGACACTGTCTGGTGCTCGGCGAGAAGAATTGGACCGAGGATCAATCTTTTATTGTAGGAGACTAACATGATATGTATGCATAAGCAGATGTCGCTGTTGGCCGCAACCTCGCATGCTGCCGAAGTCTCTGAACTAAGGCAGAGGCTGGAGTGGACCGAGAGCGAGCTCGGCAAGGTTAAGGTTCGGCTCCAGGAGAAGCAAGGTGAGTAACGACTTGCTGTGTGTTCGGAAAACATAGGCGCTGTGTGTTGACTGTAGTGTCTTAATATGTGCAGGAGCTGCGACCAAGGTCGAGGCCCTGAGGAAGGCCCTAAGCAAGGCCGAGGAGAAGGTTGTCCAGCAGCAAGCTTCCCGAAAGAAGCTCAAGGCCCGGGTCAAAGAAATCCAGAAGGATCTCCAGGATGCGGTGAAAAAATGCAAGGCCTTGGAGCATGATGCATCGGTTCAGGGGGCCGAACTCGCCAAGGCTCGTCAGAGTGCAAAGACCGCACGGAATGAGACCCAGGCCGCCCTCCAGGAGATCCAGGAGGCCAAGAAGATCATAGCGGGTAAGGCATTTAAGATGCAAAGAAAGTATGCGTAGAAGAAGTACCTTTTACTAACCCGGGTTCGGAGTTCCCCAAGGGCTTTTGCGGATTTACCATGCAGTGTATCAGATGCCGTGGAGTTCTATCGAGCCGAAGGAGGGGGTTCTACGAAGAAGCTATTCTGGTCACAGTATGCGATGCCAGAGCATCTCGTGTACTTCATCGATCAACTAAAACAGCTGGTGGAGCTGCACAGGGTGGCCGAACTAGCCATGAAGGATTTGATGATCCGGCTATGGCCAGCCGAAGCTATGCCCGGCAGCTACTTCGGCCTCGTGAGGCAGCTAGTGGAAGCCTGTCCGCGGCTCGACACCGTCAAGCGATCAACCTGCATTGAAGGTGCTCACATGGCCTTCGCCTGTTGCAAGATGTGGTGGGCGAAGATGAACGCCGTCGACGTGGCTAGAGGGCTGCTAGAGGGCAAGGAGCGCCGCACACCCAAACGATATTTTGGGGATGTCCTAGAAGGGTCTCGACTTGCAGCAGCGTAGTGTGGGCAGGACATCATTTTCGAATGAGTACATTCGAGTTGTCCTTTGCCTTGTATTATGAAGACAAAGCCTGTTTTGTAATGTAATTTCGTTATGCTTTAATTGTTTCCTCCTGTGCGGCCGTGTTGTATGCAATTTTAGGGTTGGCCAGTCGTCGGCTTCTGCCTCGCGTAGGTAGTACGGAGGTGTTCGGGATGGAATCTAAACAATCTTGATCCAATTATATGGTCCTTGAAGGAGTTGTTTAGCGCAACGAACAAGGCAATCATACTATACGGCTTAAACGCCCTCACTTAGCCATAGGAGTTTCATAATAAAGCATGGGCGCAGCCCCTGGTCCAAGCCAGGGTGCTGTCAGCATCTGATCGGGAAGTGTCGATCCTTCGCATAACGCGGAAAAAATCTCCAACGATTTTGTAACCCTCGAATAGCCGATCGGCTCGCCAGTATCATGACAATCGGTTTCGGCTTTCTCTCGAGGTGCTCATCCGGTCAAGGCCAGGGCACAATCACAGTAGTTCTCCCTTTACTACCCTAGCCGATAGAGCGGAACGTAGGGTAGCAAGCACACGAGCTGGGCAACCCAACTATTGACCAAAGACATGATTCAAAGCCAATGCATATATTGCTAAATTCGGGGTGCCGAACTTATATATATATATATATAAGGAGTGTTCGTACTTTGCTGCCGTATTGTGGGGCGATAAGTAGCCCCTTGCGAATATGAACCGTACAAAAGAGTACCGATGCAGCCGATAAGCAGATCGAAATAAAATGAAGTAAGAAGCGAAAACCACAGAAACTGGGCCGCAAACCATTTTTATTATAACTGGATGGATACGTCATGGCGTATCTTGTACAGATGGTGCGATAAGTGTCCGGGCTATTTAACATGCCGGAATCAATAGGGCGCAGCGTGTGGGTCCTTAGAAATAAGTATAAATACCATCAAGAAGAACGTATAGAGTTTACCCTACACACCTGTGCTGCTTGCCTCCGTTGTATGCCAATCCTTCAAAAGGACTGGTGATCAGGCCCACGGGAAAAGGAACCTGAAACAAGAAGAAAAATTGAAAGTATGTGTGTCTGGGATTGGTCTAGCCGAACTGTAGATCCTGGGTTAGCTTGTGCCTCCGTCGATGTCCATGAAATTTTGAGTGCGTAATTATGTACACGTGGTACGAATGCCACTACTTCATCGGGACTGGGACGAAGGCCGAATTGTTAATCGAGCTCTTGATGAGTCGCGTCGTCCTGTTGCAGTGTAGTCCGGAACCTCTTAATGATGTCCAGGGGCTCGACAGCCATACTATGGTGCTGCTTGAGAAGGCCGCTCTGTACTTCTGCTGCTAGGGCGGCGGTGTGCTCCTCTGTTCGGAGGGAGCGTTCCGTATTGCCATTGACTGTTATGACGCCGCGTGGACCGGGCATCTTGAGCTTGAGATGTGGTACTGCGTTGAATCTAGCAAACGCGGTTCGTCCGAGCAGTGCGTGATAGCCGCTGCGGAAGGGGACGATATCGAAGATTAACTCTTCGCTTCGGAAGTTGTCCAGGGAACCGAAGACCACCTCCAGCGTGATTGAGCCCGTACAGCGGGCCTCTACGCCTGGTATGACTCCTTTAAAGGTCGTCTTTGTTGGTTTGATTCGTGAGGGGTTAATGCCCATCTTCCGCGCTGTGTCCTGATAAAGCAGGTTGAGGCTGCTAATACCGTCCATCAGGACTCATGTTAGGTGAAACCCGTCAATAATTGGGTCGAGGACTAGTGCGGCTGAACCGCCATGGCGGATACTAGTTGGGTGATCTTGACGATCGAAGGTGATCGGGAATGATGACCACGGATTGAATTTGGGGGCGACTGGCTCTACCGCATAGACGTCCCTAAGTGCTCGCTTGCGCTCCTTTTCGGGGATGTGTGTAGCGTATATCATGTTCACTGTTTTGACTTGAGGGGGAAATTTCTTCTGTCCCCCAGTGTTCGGCTGTCGGGGCTCTTCGTCCTCGTCCTCACTTTGTGTTCCCTTTTCTTTGTTTTCAATGTTTAACTTGCCAGCCTGTTTGAAAACCCAACAGTCTCTGTTGGTGTGATTGGCTTGTTTGTTTGGGATCCCATGTATCTGGCACGGACGGTCGAGTATGCGGTCTAGGCTGAAAGGTCCTTCATTTTTTATTTTGTAGGGCTTCTTCCGTTGGCCGGACTTGGAGCCATTGAATCCGGCGTTAACTGTGGTGTCATCGGTGTTGTCGCCATTGCTTCGACGTTTGTGTCTATTGCGCCGGAGCTTGCTGGTGCTGTTCTTAGCCTCGGAGGGGCCGGCCTCACTGGCTGTGTTCTTGCTACGAGCCAGCTAGTTGTCCTCACCCGCGCAAAAGCGGGTCATGAGTGCCGTAAGGGCTGCCATAGACTTTGGCTTTTCTTGGCCCAGATGGTGTGCTAGCCATTCGTCACGGATGCTGTGTTTGAAGGCTGCTAGGGCCTCAGCATCCGGACAGTCAATGATCTGGTTCTTTTTGGTTAGGAACCTAGTCCAGAACTTTCTGGCTGATTTTTCAGATTGTTGAACTATGTGGCTTAAGTCGTCGGCGTCTGGTGGCCGAACATAGGTTCCTTGGAAGTTTTCCAAGAAGGCTTCTTCCAAGTCGTCCCAGCTGCCGATAGAATTTTCAGGCAGGCTGTTAAGCCAGTGCCGAGCTGGCCCTTTGAGCTTTAGTGGAAGGTATTTAATGGCGTGGAGGTCATCTCCTCGAGCCATATGGATATGGAGAATAAAATCCTTGATCCATACTGCAGGATCGGTTGTGCCGTCGTATGATTCGATGTTAATGGGTTTAAACCCGTCTGAAAATTCATGCTCCATTACTTCATCTGTGAAGCAGAGAGGGTGTGCGGCGCCTCTATATCGGGCCGCATCGCGGCGTAGCTCTGATGGAGTCCGTCTGCGGCATTCGGCCCGGGCGTGGTTAGGTTTGTCACGTCTAAATAGGTAGCCGTCGTCGTCGTGCCTTGAGGCACGTCCTCGTGATCCGTAGATCGATATTGTATGTCCTGCTCTACTGTCCAGTGTCTGTCGGAGGTCGTACGTATGACCCCGAACTCTTCCATCTCTATTTTTACGGGGCGGTGGGGCAGGCTGCTGTTCGGCCAAAGTTGCCGCTTTATCCCGACCGCGGGGTGGCCGGTCGGCCGCCCTGTCTCGACCACGTGGTGGTCGTTCCGCATTACGCGAGGGAGATATGTGCTCCGGCGCCTCCTCATCGAATTGAGGTAGCAGTCTGCGTTTTGGGTAGCTCTTGGCTGGGCGCTTGAGGCCGTATTCTTTGGCTGTCAGGACATCAGTCCATCTGTTGACGAGCAGATCTTGTTCAGCTTGAAGCTGCTGCTGTTTCTTTTTCAGGCTCCTTGCAGTGGCTATAAGCTGAAGCTTAAAGCGCTCCTGCTCTAGAGGATCCTCAGGCACGATGAAGTCTTCGTTGCCGAGGCTTGTCTCCTCCTCGGAGGGTGGACGGTAACTATCGTCCTCCGAGTCATCTTCTATGGCCTGTTCATCAGGGTTATCTTGCCCGTTGTCGTGTTCCTCCTGTTCGGATGCAGCTCCGACAGGGTCTTCATTGTTTTCGGCGTCGCCCGGAGTACTATTTTCTCCGGTGCCAGTGTTGCCATC
Source organism: Aegilops bicornis (assembly GCA_021605145.1). Lineage (NCBI taxonomy): Eukaryota > Viridiplantae > Streptophyta > Magnoliopsida > Poales > Poaceae > Aegilops > Aegilops bicornis. The sequence continues at coordinate 103,645,322 of CM038674.1, forward strand.
TTTTGAGCGACGGGGCTTAGAACGGCGTTTGGGCCGCCGGCGCTTGGACTGCGTCTCAGAGGGTTTATTCGCATCCGCTCTTCTTTGTCGTCGCCAGATCCTTTAGGTGTATCAACCATGTACACGTCGTACGAAGAGGTGGCCGTCCAACGTCCAGTGAATGGCGGGTCTTGGCCATGCTCCTTGTCGGCATCGTCGTCCATACCGTCGATGTCTTCGGAGCCATAGTCAAGCACGTCGGTTAAGTCATCGACAGTGGCTATGAAGTGGGTGGCGGGTGGGAAGCAAAATTCCTCGTCATCCGCCTCTAGCTCGAACCGAACATAGTTCGGTTGTGAGTCCTCCTCCAAGGACAAGTTCTTTAAAGAGTTTAGCATGTCACAAAAAGGTGAGTGCTGGAATATGTCTGCGGCGCTAAATTCGAAAATCGATAACCGATCCAGCTCGGTGTCCGCAGGCGTACCTGGTCCGGAACTTATAGCCGGAGACGAGTCCGGAGTTCCATTGACGCAAATATTGCAGGATGTCGAGTCCGTGTGTGGCTCCAATGCCGCGGACTTTGTGGCCTCGGAGGGCACGATTTGCTTCGATTCTAGGGTCGTTGCAGCAACAGGAACCATCTCCTGGATGTGATCTAATGACAGATCTAAGTCATGTTCATCGGGGCGAGGGAGAGCAATCGCCGTGGTCTCAAACCCACTGAAGATCAAGTCTTCGCGGGTATCCGCGATGTAGTTCAAGCTTCCAAATCTGACCTGATGGCCAGGGGCGTAGCTATCGACCTGCTCCAGATGGCCAAGCGAGTTGGCCCGCAGTACGAAGCCGCCGAACACAAAAATCTGTCCGGGGAGGAAGGTTTCTCCTTGGACAGCGTCCCTATCGACGATTGAAGGAGCCATCGAACCTTTCGTTGACGGCACAGTGGAACTCTCAATGAAAGCACCAATGTCGGTGTCAAAACCAGCGGATCTCGGGTAGGGGGTCCGGAACTGTGCATCTAGGATCGATGGTAACAGGAGACAGGGGACACGATGTTTACCCAGGTTCGGGCCCTCTCTATGGAGGTAATACCCTACTTCCTGCTTGATTGATCTTGATGAATATGAGTGTTACAAGAGTTGATCTACCACGAGATCGTAATGGCTAAACCCTAGAAGTCTAGCATGTATGACTACGGTAATGTGTATCTGTCCATCCGGACTACGCTCTCCGGTTTATATAGACACCGGAGAGATCTAGGGTTACATGGAGTTACACGGGTACAGTCTTCGGCCTTCATGTCTTCACAGCCCATCAGTCCGGCCCATGGATAACAGGACGGACGCCCGAGGACCCCTTAGTCCTGGACTCCCTCAGTATCCCCATGTGACTCAATGATATCATTGGCCTCACCAAGTTGTTCCAAGAGAACAACAAAGTGCTTCTTGGACTCACCCTTGAGTTTGCTCACAAATTGGTGAACTCATTCTCATCAACTTTCTCCTCCTCACTATCATCAACACAATCTAACAATGAAGGAGTAGTAATGATGGTGGTTTTGATGTTAGGAGTTACCTTGTTGATACCTTTGGCCATGAGACACTTGGCAATGGTGTTTTCGTTGGGGGTGCCGAAGAGAGAGACCTTGGAGGGGGAAGATGTAGCAATGGCAATGGTTGCCATTTCCATTCCTTCTCCACTTGTATCTTCCGCATCATCATCGGAGGGGTACTCTTCATGTGCCACCAAGCCCTTTGGAAGAGATTTCTTGGTGAAGTTGTTCTTGCTAGGGAAAGACTTGGCTTTGTCTTTGCGAATGAGTTTGCCACCATTGTCTTCCCTCTTCTCATAAGGACAATCCACCAAAAATTGACTCACATTGCCACAATTGTAGCACGTTCTTACTCGTTGCTTGTTCTTTGACCCACTTGAGTTGTTCTTGGTGAAGTTGGGCCTTGAGTTCCCCTTGTTGCTCCAAAATAGCCTAGATGCAAGAGACATGTGCTCATGGTAAGCATATTTGGTGTCCTCGCGCCACACTCCTCCTCGTCTTCCTCTTCTTCTTCCGGAATGGCCTTGGCCTTTAGAGCAAGGGTGGGAGTGCTTTTCTTTGATCGGACACGAGCAAGAGCATTGTCGGCAGTCTTGTTCATGATGTTCATGGCAATAAACTCATCCGACACTTCACTTGAGGTTAATGTGTGAAAGTCCGGCCTTTGACGAATCATGGATGACATGGCCTTGTTGAATGGCATGATAGCCTTGAGGAACTTGCGCTTTATCCATGTGTCATCTGTATCCTTGCTCCCATGGTCTTGAAGAGCTACCGCAAGAGTTGTCACCCTTCGATAGAGATCACGAGGATCCTCATCTTCTAGCATCACGAATTCATCGGCCTCATCAAGGACCACTTCAAAGTTGGACCGTTGGATGCTTGAGCTTCCCTTGTACATAGACACAACGTGCTCCCAACAATCCTTTGCACGAGTGAAGGGTCGCAAGTGTGATAGATCTTCGGGTGGGACCGCATCTTGAAGGATGAACAAAGCGGAGTGATTGTACTGATTGTCCACTTCTTCTCTTGGGGTGAAGTTGTTTGGATCATGCGGGTACAAGCCTTGCTCAATGATTCTCCAAAGGTTAGTTGAGAAATGATTCAAATGAGACTTAATGCAAAAAAAACCAATTAGCAAAATCACCCTTAACAAGCTTAGGAGGAGGGCCATATTTATTAATGCGAGGTGTGGGACCGGTCCTCCATAGACCGGGGGAGGGGGAACCGAGGCAAAGTTTCCCGTCCCATCTTTTTCATGAGGGAAACGAACATGAGTATCTTTAGCCTCTTCCTTGGCGGAATTGGCCTCCGACTCTGATGCCGTGGGATTAACCACAAGCAAGGGATTGGGAGTGGATTTCATCCCCTCAAGTAATTCTTTAAGCATGGACTTGACTTCGGTCGTCATAGATGTCTTAAGTGAAGCCATAGCTTAATTTTAAGTCGTCTCGAGTGATCGAAGTCAACTCCACGGCCTCGGGCACTTCCTCCCCGGTGTCAACCATATTCTTCGGGTGGTGAAACCCTTAATAAAGAGATGAGGCTCTGATACCAATTGAAAGGATCGATATGGTTTGGTTGACAAGAGGGGGTGAATAGGCAACTACCAATTTTTAGCTTTTCTTATCAAATTAGGTTTAGCAACAAAAAGGTTGTCTAGATGTGCAACTAGGTGAGCAACCTATATGATGCAAACAACAACAACAACAAAAAGTACAAGCATAGAATACAATACAACAATAGCTTGCACAAAGTAAAGGAAGGAGATAACCACAAGTGGAGCCGGTGGACACGAGGATGTGTTACCGATGTTCCTTCCCTTTGGGGGAAGTACGTTTCCATTGGAGTGTGGAGGCATAATGCTCCTCAAGAAGCCACTAGGGCCGCCGTATTCTCCTCACGCCCTCACACAATGTGAGATGTCGTGATTCCACTAGTGGTGCCCTTGAAGGCGGCGACCGAACCTTTACAAACAAGGTTGGTGCAATCTCCACAACTTGATTGGAGGCTCCCAACGATACCACGGAGCTTCACCACAATGGAATATGGCTCCGAGGTCACCTCAACTGTCTAGGGTGCTCAAACACCCAAGAGTAACAAGATATGCAAGGGATTAGTGGGGGGAATCAAATTTCTCTTGGTGGAAGTGTAGATCCGGGCCTTCTCAACCAATCCCTAGAAAATCAACAAGTTTGATTGGCTAGGGAGAGACATCGGGCGAAAATAAGCTTTGGATCGACAATGGAGTTTGGGAAGGGAAGAGATGGTCTTCTTGGGGAGAAGACCCCCTTTATATAGTGGGGGAAAGAATCAACCCATTACCCCCACTCACAGCCCGTGCACTGCGGTACTACCGCACCACGTCACGGTACTACCGCACCATGTCACGGTACTACCGCAAGAGGTTGCGGTACTACCGCTGCTCGGTGTGGTACTACCGCACGCACGGTAGTGACCAGAAGACAAACTACTGCACGAGGCAACATGCGGTAGAACCGCCGGAGCGGTACTACCGCAGGTCCTTACGGTACTATCACAGGGTAGTTTACAACGGTCACAGAAGGTACACGGAAGTAAAAAATTACTTCCGTGTCTACCTCCGCTAAGCAGAGACTGTGCAAAAATCCGGCACGGTAGTACCGGACGCAGTTTTGTGGTACTACCGCCCGAGGGCGGTAGTAAAAAGCTACATCCTCAACTACTACCGTAGGCGCACGCATAAAAGTGCTCGACAAAGAAGATTACCGGCACCTGCGATACTACCGCTAGTCACTGAAAACTGGCACCTTGCTGCCTTCAATATGCACAGACATGGAAAACGGACTGGAGCTCCAATGAAGCGAAGGAAAGGTGGTGCAATAGAACATATGTGTACGTGTTGATTCCACCCTAACCTTTCCGAAGCGGACCCTCACTTAATAGTACGGCTTTCCTATGACTCAAAACCACCAAAAAGAACCATAGAAAGCAATTGTCTTCGATAGACTCCGAGGGGCACCGAATCGTCTTGTGCCTAGACATGGGATATCTGAAATGATCAATGCACACGATTAGTCCGCAAATGCATTGTCATCAATCACCAAAACCACTTAGGGAGAAATATGCCCTTACAGGGTCGCTGACAACTCCCAGAATAAGCTTGTCCGGTCCCCTGATCCAGAGGAGGTCCTCCAATTCCTCTGCTTGTAAGGTTGCCATGGCGGCGAAGAAGGAAGATAGGTAAGATGCAGATCAAATTCGGGTTCAAACTCATCATTGACGGAGACCTTGGATGGGCTATGGATCCCGCTATTGTGGTCGATGTTGGGCGTTGCCGTCGTATCCTCTAACTGAATGGCGGTCTTTATTCTTCCTCTTCACGAAGAGTTAGATGGGAGGCATCGTGGCTTCATCCTGGAGTTCATGGTTTGGTTCCATCTAGGGCTCGCCACCCCAAGTGGTGTCGTCCCCTATGAAGAGGAGTCAAGATTCAGGCAGAAGATGCCAGGGACCAGATTGCTTTCTCATCAATGTTATGGGGTTCTCTTTGTGATAGTTAGGACTAGTAAGTGATTTCCTTTTTCATTCAGGGTCCTATTGTAAATCACTATGTACCACTTCTTTCTAGTCAATGCAATTTCTGGGTCCTTCCGGACCCTTAGTTTGTTCCAAATAAAACTCCCCATGAGAAGGGCTGAGGCATCCTGAGCATCGATTGGCAAGCTCTAGTAGCTAGGTCCGACTAATGTGTGTTGTATATACATAGTCCATTGCTTTCCCCACATGTGACAAAACATGACTCCTCTCGACGGTTATATCACCAGGAGGCCAGAATTGTAGAAGCGGTCACACCTTTGAGCTTTGAGCTTCTCCCACCCGGCTTGAGATTTGTGTTTCTACTCTTGGTTTCTTTATTTAGGAGTGTGAGTCATCATGGCCCCAAGCTCGTCATGTTGCTCCTCGTGGTCTTAGCTACACACCCAATCCCATGTGACCACGTTTGCTGCAATGAGGTTTTGTTGTTTGAGCATGTGGCCACCCGACAACACCCCTACCTCCACACCTCGTTGGTGGGCGCTTCATATGCTCTTGTCTGTCAAGATGGTATTGCAAAGCCACCACTACTTCAGCAAGTGGTTTCATGCGCCCGATCCTCCGCGCACCGCTACTTCTCACCATCGATGCCGTTTTGGTGCCTTGACGCTAGAGTCAACATATAGGGCCAACAAATAGGACGATTACTTTGGGCCCGATGGCGGAAGGACATACACACATACTCCCTCCCTTTCTTTTTTTACTTCGCATATTAGTTTTGTCCTAAGTCGATTTTTTTGAATTTGGACCCAGTTTATAGAAAAATATACCAACATTTACAATAACAAATCAATATAATTAGATCTACCATGAAATATATTCTTGTATTTTTGGTATTTGTTGATGTTGAAAGTTTTAATATAAATTTGGTCAGACTTTACAAAGTTTGACTTAAGGCAAACCTAATATGTGCAATAAAAATAGACGGAGGGAGTACTGCTTGTGTATATTATTGAACCCATCGTAATATATTACACACATTTGACCAGAAAAATGCATAAAATTGTGTGCTAATTAGTGGGTACCAAGCTCCTCGTAACATCTCGTGTACTCCAGATTCTCCAGGATATGTCTAACCATGCAAAATTGCTATTAAGAATATTTTTATACCACACACTTTAGATGTATTTATTAAGATAGTTAAACACACACACACACACACTCTATATATATATATATATATATATATATATATATATATTAAATTCACAAATTAATTCAGAAGGTATGAAAAAATTTCTTTTGTTTTCTAATCAAATTTAAACGGAATTGATATAAATATGTTTTGATACATATTGTGTGGAAAAACACAACTTTTATTACAAAATACAATTTAAATTCACTATAATAATTAGTTATGGTTGCCATTTGAAAATAATAAATAATAATATAAAAAGTATTAAAGTTTGGTATAAATAGTGACAATTATTTTGATTCGCGCCGGCACCCAATGTTTGTTGGACTGCTTTAGTATTTTTGTCGTTTTTGTGGTTAATTGTGTCTTCGTCCCTCTCATATTCAAATCCTGGCTCTACCCCTGACTGAAAACAAATATTTATGAATATCGGCCTCCAATGTCATGAAAAGTGTTATAATAACCAAAAAATAGAAAACTGTGTGTCGCTATGACCTATTGAACAGCTACTTCTACGGGCCATGGTGCCTCAATGCACGAAGTTTTAGATTGCTGCACATCACTCTACCATGTTTTAGATAGAGGATGTGTCAAGTTTCTCTATTTCTTATATGTTAGTGTATTACAAATTTCATAATCAAGATTGTTTTCTTATATTTTTATAACAACTCAGTATTACATGATTTTTCGAATAACTAACTGCTTCCCAAATGCTAATTTAGCATTTCAAGTCCTAGTGTGCTACTTTTAATGAATTTGAATTTGCTTGAAAATGTATTTAGCAGTATGAGTCTACAAATTTATTTGAATTACAAATATGCATATGCTAAATTGTCACATTCTAAATTTTGACCGATAATTCACTATTTATGTAACTAGTATTTAATAGGTAACTATAAATATGTTGCTACATCAACGGTTCTAAAATTTGACTACACCAATGTATACGTTTAACTGTTTTTTACCTCTTAGATTGTGTTTCTGTGTGTCATATGTTTCTTGTCCACATGAAAAAAAAGATCATATGTTTTCATGAGTAAGTCTTGTATGAAGTAAGATAATACACATTTTATACTCCACTAGCAAACGTACCCGTGCGTTGCAACGGGAGAAAATAAGTTGACGTGCTTCGCTGCGAAGCAAATGCCAATTGTCCCAATTAGGTTGGCAGGTAGAGAATAAGTTTGATGATGACAAAAATGATAGATCAATTAACAATAGGATTCTTTGTGGTGCTAATTCGGAACATGGGACATGAATCCTAGTCAACTAATTGGGTGCACAACTCTGTCTTTAGATTACCGTACTGATAATAAAAATATCGCACACATAGTCCTTATTTTGATTTACTGACAACAGACAATAAAAACGCGGTATATGTCTAGCGTCAAAACATGTATGCTTCTATTGTGTGTGCTAACCGTGAAGTCCTTGTCATATAGATGTTTTAAGTTGCTATTTTGTTGCGATATATGTAGGTTTGAGTCTTTGCCAAGTCTGTTGGGCCTCAATTCACGTGTAGATGTAATTTGATCTATTCTAGTTTTCTTTTGTTTTGACTGCATATTTCACTAGTAGAAAACAGGGCTTTGGTTCAGGCCTGGCCAGCCCATTAGTCCTGCTTCAGTCACGAACCGGGACCCATGGGGGCATACGTCCCGGTTCGTGAGCCCAGGGGGCCGGCCGGGGCCTCGTGGGCATTGGTCCCGGTTCGTTTTGACCCATTTGTCCCGGTTCCTAGCACGAACCGGGACCAATGGGTCTCGCTCCTGGCCCACATACATTGGTCCCGGTTCGTGGCTAGAACCGAGACAGGAGGTGGAGCTTTAGTCCCGGTTCTAGCCACGAACCGGGAAAATGAGCTGCCTATATATACCCCATCGCCGCAGCAGAGCACTCCAAAGGCTCGCTTTTTTTCTGCCGGGCGAGGGAGGGCATTTGGGTGCTCTAGCTCACCTCCTATGCACATGATGTGTTCGATGAAATGCCCGACACACTAGTTAAGCTTTCTCCTCTCAAAGCTCGACCTCCAAGCTCCATTTTCCCCGAGATTGGCATAGGTTTAGCGGTCCGTCACGTCCCGTCCCCGTCTTCACGCCATCGATCGCCTGCGCCGATCTCGTCCCGTCCCTCTCGTTCTTATCTTCTTTCTGAAAGAAAAAATATTCTTACTTTAGATATATACTTGTCTAATTTTCTTACTTTTATTATTGCTTGTTATTATATAGTGCAATGGTTTTGGTATCCGCCCCCGTCGGCCCTCGTCCTATCTATGATTCGGATGTGGTATATATTATCTTTTTATAACCGTTGGTTCATTTATTGTTTATGACAATTATGCCGACCAATGTGACATAGATTTTATTTATGTAGGAGGTAGTTGAACCGGAAATTCCAAACGACCCTATTGTCGAGAGGTTAAATTTAGTTGAAGAAGAAAACAATTACTTGAAGGAAAAAATAAAAAAATTGAGGAGGAGAAGATGATATTGGAGTTGCATGTTGCGGATGTCGTCGATGATCACAAGATCAAGATGGATGCAATGCGGTTGAATATTAGAAAGATTAGAAAATATGTCATTCATACCGAGGCTTGGTATCATTATGCCGTTGGATAAATTGTTACCTTGGTTGTAACTATGATCGCATTTGTTGTTGCATTGAAAGGTTTTACATAGTTTCAATGTATGGTTCAACTAGATGCTCTGGAGAGCTATATGTTGTTCAATTTGAACTATGTATGAACTTTAGTTTTAATGTGATGATGAACTACTATTGATTTGGTCACTTATCTATCCATGTGAACCTGTAATGGTTTTTGACACACATAATTATATATAATGCACGCAGACGAACCGGCAATGAATGTACGGTGATAGACACACATAATTATGTTTCTCGAAGTGGCTGAGGCTAACCCTCTCAACTATTTAGCACATGCTATGTGGGTGAATTGATGATACCATGCCAACTTTCAACCTTTTCAGAGTTCATTTGAAATGTTTTTCAATTTCAGGGTCTTATAGCTCAAAATAATCAGTAAATGCATGAAAATAACAAATGAAGTCAGAAAAGGTTGAAAATTGATGATGTGGCTTTGAATGGTGCATTTTGAACACAGAAAAAGTCTGGAGTTCAAATAAGTTCAAAAATAAATAAAATCCCTTTGTAACAGACGAGTTTCCGTATGAAACCCTGATACTTCCAAAGAGATTGTCCATTTTGTACATGAAGTGCATTCAGTTTTTTGTCGTAACCCTCTCTACTTTCTTGCACATGCTATGTGGGTGAAATGATGATACAATGCCAACTAACAACCTTTTCAGAGTTCATTTGAAATGCTTTTCAATTTCAGGGTCTTATAGCTCAAAATAAGCAGTAAATGCATGAAAAATAACAAATGAAGTCAGAAAGGGTTAAAAATTGATGATATGGCTTTGAATGGTGCATTTTGAACACACAAAAAGTCAGGAGTTCAAATAAGTTTAAAAAAATGAAATCCCTTTTAACAGACGAGTTTCCGTATGAAACCCTGATACTTCGAAAGAGATTGTCCTTTTTCTACACGAAGTGCATCCAGTTTTTGTCGTAACCCTCTCAACTTTCTTGCACATGCTATGTGGATGAAATGATGATATCATGCCAACTTTCAACCTTTTCAGAGTTCATTTGAAATGCTTTTCAATTTCAGGGTCTTATAGCTCAAAATAATCAGTAAATGCAAGAAAAATAACAAATGAAGTCATAAAGGGTTGAAAATGATGATGTGGCTTTGAATGGTGCATTTTGAACACAGAAAAAGTCCGGAGTTCAAATAAGTTCAAAAAAATGAAATCCCTTTGTAACAGACGAGTTTCCGTATGAAACCCTGATACTTCGAAAGAGACTGTCCATTTTATACACGAAGTGCATCCATTTTTTGCCATAACCCTCTCTAATTTCTTACACATGCTATGTGGGTGAAATGATGATACCATGCCAACTTTCAAACTTTTCAGAGTTTATTTGAAATGCTTTTCAATTTCAGGGTCTTATAGCTCACAAAAATCAGTAAATGCATGAAAAATAACAAATGAAGTCAGAAAGGGTTGAAAATTGCTGATGTGGCTTCGAATGGTGCATTTTGAACACACAAAAAGAGAGGCGCAACACTCACATTGCTTTTAGAATTGGTACTAAAGGAATCAACTAAAAAGCTTTTATAAACCTATGATATTATTGAAACTAAAATTATCAAAGTATTTTCTGTTCAAAACATTATAAGCAAAAATAAAATAATATAAATAAGTAGAAACAAAATAAACTTTAATGAATAAGTAGAAACAAAATAAAATAAATAAATAAAAACAAAATAAACTTTAATAAATAAGTACAAACAAAATAAAATAAACCTTTAAAATAAAATAAAATAAGAAAACTTTAATAAAATAAATAAAAATAGCAACAGTAAAAAAGAAAACAAAAAACTGGGAAAAAATAAAAAAATGCCATCTACTGGGCCACCACGACCTAAATACGACTAGGAACCCAGCTAGTTGGGCCAGGATTCAGGCCCGCGGAAGGCCCAGAAGGCCACAAGCATCCCAAAGGCCTGCAATTCAAAGGAGTTCGAGAGATATGGCAGGGCGGCGCTTATAAACAGGTGCGGCAGCTCCTCAGCTAGTGAGGTGGGACTAAACATCCCACCGCACCGCGGTTTTGGAAGGCGCGGGCCTTTGGTCCCGGTTGGTAGAACCAACCAGGACTAAAGGTTGGCATTGGTCCCGGTTGGTGCCAGGAACCGGTATTAATTATTTTGTCCGGTTGGTGCTCAACCGGGACCAAAGGTCGCCGCTTCCCGCCTTTTCACGCCGAAAAGAGACCTTTGGTCCTGGTTGGTGGCACCAACCGGGACTAAAGCGGGCATTGGTCCCGGTTGGTGCCACGAACCGGGACAATGGCTTTGCTATATAAGCAAACACTTAGTAAATTTTTCAGAGTTCATCTGCAGGTTGCCCCGATGACGCCGAGCACATCGACGCCGCTAGGCTGCCCTGACGCCGCTTCGCCTCGCCTCGCCTCCGTCATCGCCGCTGAGCCCGCGCTGCGTTCTCCTCCGTCAAGGCCACCGAGCTCACCGCTTCGCCCCCGCTGTCATTGCCGACGTTATCGCCCCGAGCCGCTTCGCCCGCCACAGCCATCTTCATCGCCACCGAGCCCACGCCTCGCTTCGCCACCGCTGCCGTTGCCGCTGCCACCGCCTCGAGCCCGCACCTCGCCTCGCCTCATTGCCGCCGACGCCTCCCGAGCTCAGCTTCGCCTGCCACCGCCGTTGCCAGACGTCATCGCCTGCAGCCTCGCGCCCTACTCGCCTCGCCGTCGCTGCCGCTGCCGCCGCCCATGTTGTGAGCTGCCGCCGCCCTGGCCCGCTGTCTTTTTTTATTAGTAAAGTTTATGTTTTTTTTGTTCATATATAATGTAGATGTATATATATATGGATGTATGTATGTATATATGGATGGATGAAAATATTGATGTGACGTTTTTTTTGTTCATAGACCTTTTTATGTTCATAGAATTAGTATTTTTTTGTTCATATATATATAATTAATGTAGATGTATATGTATGTGTATGTATGTATGGATGGATGTATGTATATAGAAAATATTGATATTGTGATATATAGATTATTTTTTCTTTAGAATTTTTCTATAGATGATATGATGATGATGATGATGATATATAGAGTTCTTTGATTGTGATGATAGATGATGATGATATATATAGAGTTCTTTGATTGTATAAAAATTTGTAAAATTTACCCCCTCCTCGATAACTTCGACATGAGGGGGGGGGGGCGTCGGACATGCATGAGAGAGAGGCAGTCTGCTTGCCCGACCAACTATCGAGGCCACCCCGAAACCCTAGAAAAAGAGTGTCGTCGTTGTCGATCTACCCCGGCCCTCCCCGATAACTTCGACATGAGGGGGGGGACGTCGGACATGCATGAGAGAGAGGCGGTCCGCTTGCCCGATCAACTATCGAGGCCACCCAAACCCTAGAAAGAGAGCGTCGTCGTTGTCGATCTACCTCGGCCCTCCCCGATAACTTCGACATGAGGGGGGATGTCGGACATGCATGAGAGAGAGAGGCGGCCCGCTCGCCCGACCAACTATCGAGGCCACCCAAACCCTAGAAGAAAGAGCGTCGTTGTTGTTTCTCAACGACACGGACGTCTACGTTTGCCACTAATATATCCATCTGTCATGTTTGAATAATAATTGCCATGTTGTAAATATTTGCAGAAACTACGGAGCACCACCGAGACGAAGCAACAGAAGCGGTGTTGGGGGACATAATCGCAGCCGAAAGTGATGTCGTCTTGTCGTTTCTCAATGACACTGATGGTCTGGAAGGATAGGGTGAAGAAGCAGCCTACGGTGATCGAACAATGTAGGAGGAAGGACATGATTATGATGGCTCCGGTGACCCAATGTCGGTGCAAGAAGGAGACCGTGATGACGGCTCCGGTGACCGAACAGAGTCCAGTCGGGTATATATATTAGTTAAGCCTGTGCTGACTAGCTAATTGATGCATTCATTGTTTTGGTATGTACACATATAACTCTCATCTTTCTTCTTTTTTCTAGCCCCGGATCGAGCACAACTTCGGTAAAGAGACAAGACCCGAAGAAAAAGTTGCGCTCGGATGGAAGGTTTGAGATCACAGCAATCGCGCGCAATGGCATGCGGATTGAACCCACCCAGACAAAGGAAGCATTTGCTGCTCAGTGCGGGGTTCTTGTTAGGGACAAGATCCCGATCAGCATCCACCGGTTTAAGCCTAAGAAGGAAGACCCTCAGGTGTCTTATGTCGGCGATATGCAGAAAGATGATCTTTGGACCGCGCTGAAGGCAAATTTCACCCTACCGCCAGAGGAGGATCCGGAGAAGCCAGTTAAAGAGCAATTGATCAAGTCTCATGCTCTTAAGAAGATGGCAGAACTATTTAGGAGGTGGAAGAATGAGCTGGAAACATCGTTTGTCGACAAAGAAAAGACACCAGAATTCATCGGCCGGTATGAGAAGATCAGAGATCACTGGCCCACATTGGTGGCCCACAAGACATCGGACAAGAGTAAGAAGATGTCAGCGACAAACAAGAAAAATGCTGCGAAGAAGAAGCTTCACCATCGCACGGGGTCAGGTGGCTACCTCAAAGCTCGGCCGTTGTGGGCCAAGGCTGAGAATGACCTGGTTGATAAAGGGGTCGAACCAGAGACATTGAACTGGCCAGACCGTTGCCGGACTTGGTTCTTCGGGGTTGGCGGAACCTTGGACCCTGTATCAGGGAAGTGTGTTTGGACGAACAAGCAACTGAGAATACCCGTCACGAGGCTTCAGGAGTATATTGATGCAGCGCAGCAAGGGACGTTCGTTCCAGACAGAGAGAACGACAAGCTCATAATGGCCCTCGGGAATCCTGAGCACCCTGGACGGACACGAGGCACGCCTGGCTCCCTTCCATGGAAGGCTGGGTGAAAGGATCGATATAGTTGACTAGAGGGGGGTGAATAGGCAACTAACAATTTTTAAGCTTTTCTTTACCAATTTAAACTTTGCAATAATAAAGGTTGTCTAGATGTGCAACTAGGTGGACAACCTATATGATGCAAACAACACAAGCCCAAGAGCAAGCAAGGATAGGAACACAAATAAGCTTGCACAAGTAAAGGGATAAGATAACCAAGAGTGGAGCCGGTGGAGACGAGGATGTGTTACCGAAGTTCCTTCCTTTTGAGGGGAAGTACGTCTCCGTTAGAGCGGTGTGGAGGCACAATGCTCCCCAAGAAGCCACTAGGGCCACCGTAATCTCCTCACGCCCTCGCATAATGCAAGAGCCGTGATTCCACTATTGGTGCCCTTGAAGGCGGTGACCGAACCTTTACAAACAAGGTTGGGGCAATCTCCAAAACTTAATTGGAGGCTCCCAACAACACCACGAAGCTTCACCACAATGGAATATGGCTCCACGGTGACCTCAACCGTCTAGGATGCTCAAACACCCAAGAGTAACAAGATCCGCAAGGGATAAGTGGGGGGAATCAAATATCTTGTGGTGGAAGTGTAGATCGGGCCCTTGTCACCCAATCCCGAGCAAATCAACAAGTTTGATTGGCTAGAGAGAGATCGGGCCAAAATGGAGCTTGGAGCAACAATGGAGCTTAGAGAGAGAAGAGGTAGTCAACTAGAGGTAGAAGACGCCCCTTATATAGTCGTGGGAAAAATCCAACCGTTATCCACATGTTCAGCCCGCGACGCACGGTACTACCGCTCCAGGGGCGCGGTACTACCGTGAGGCTGCACGGTACTACCGTGGAGGACCACGGTACTACCGCGGCAACAGCACAGGCCGGAACTTGCCTGACTAAGGGGCAGTACTACCGCTCCCCCTTGTGGTACTACCGCAAGGCAGGAGAGTCACGGCACAGGAAGGGCGCGATGAAATAAATTACATCCGTGCCAACTTCACTGAAACCGCTGTGGTGGTACAAAAATCCGACGGTACTACCGCTCACGAGGAGCGGTACTACCGTTGCGGGCGCCTACTACCGTGAAACTACGGTACTAGGTAGGAGGGCCACGGTACTACGGCTCCTAGGGAGCAGTACTACCGTGGGCCCCTGCGGTACCACCGCGCTGGACGAGCGGTACTACCGTGGGGGGCGTGGATGTAAAAAATTACATCCGCCCCTACTACCGCACCGGAGCGGCACTAGGCCTGGGAGCCGCGGTACTACCGCGCAAGAGGAGCGGTACTACCATGACACCCAGCGGTACTACCGCGTGTACTTGCGGTACTACCGCAAGTACAAAGATAATCGCCAGATTTCCGCACAACCAAGATAACGAAGGGAAGCTCCAAAATGCAGGGAAAGGAGGGACAAGTGTACGTGTTGATTCCGCCCAAACCTTTCCGACGTGGACCACCTCTTAATAGTACGGCTCTCCTACGACTCAAATCCACCAAAAAGAAACGTAGGACGACGTCGTCTTCAATAGTCTCCGAGGGGCACCGAATCGTCACGTGCCTAGTGATGAACCATCTGAGGAACTCAAGGCATACGATTAGTCCGCAAAAGTATCGTCATCAATCACCAAAACACTTACGGGATAAATATGCCCTTACAATCTCCCCCTTTTTGGTGGATTGATGACAATACGGGATTTGCACAAAGATACAATAAAATAGAGCAAGGGCAAACCCCTCCTCTCCAAAATATAGACGGGCTCCCCTAGATGTGTGCACTGGATGAATGCTTTGGACTGCATAGCACACGCATTAGGATCACCACTCCCCTATATTTTAGAGACAAAGGCCCAAGAATAACATCTAAGCAACATATAGCACGATATAACACAAGCTTGCTAAGATAGATAGAGTGCATATGTCTTACACCATATGAAGGAAAAGCAACTAAAACGAGGTTCAACCGAAACGCAATAAACACACCAAACACCGAACATGACACAAGACTCAAGAATCCCTCGCTCTCTCCCCCTTTGGCATCGAGACGCCAAAAAGGCAGAGAGGACACCTACACACAAGCGGTGGCTCAAGCAGGAGGGAACTCGTCCCAACCCTCTTCGTCAAACTCCTCAGCAGCAGGGATGGACTCCTCGACGTCCTCCTCAGAATCAGTCCACTTGTAGCCTTGCTTCTCCATCCACTCGACCTCGGGAGTGATGTGCTCCTCAGACCCGCCAGACACATCCACACCATAGAGCTTCAAGATCTTCCTGTCCCGGCGATGACTCTCCTTGGATGCCACGTGAGTCCTGTACTGCCCCTTGGCTTGCATGCAGAAAAGAGTCTTCATCTTGTCCTTCACCGTGGCCCATGAAGGCATAGAGGAGCTCTGGGAAGGCCTAGCAGCATGGCCCTCAAAGAATATTCTCGGCGCCAAAGATCCTCCTCTCCAACAGCAGCCCTAGCAGCAGACGCCTCGGCACGAGTAGTAGTGTTGGCCCAGCTTGGGTTTGACACGCAGACAGATGGGGTCATGGCGAATCCAATGGGGCAAGGAACTCCTCACCGAGGAACATCTTCTCCTGTGTCCTCGAGATCGTAAAGCAGATAGGGCCCGTGATAGGCACTTTGCGGTTGAACACCGCAAACCGAAGCTCACACCACATGATGTGAGAGATATCAAGTGGCTGGGTCTGAGACAAACGAGCCTCCTCGCAGATGAGCATCATATCCACCATATAGGCATGGACCTTGTCCTTGTCACCAATGCGAGGAACAAGGAGTTGCGGAAGATGCGGTACATGATATCCAAAAGAGTTGAGCACCAACCCTATCTTGCCACTTGAAGCGTCTTCTCAACATAGTACGGTGCAAGCCTGTCCTTGTTGGCGAGTCGAGTTGGCATGGGGCGAACACCCACGGGAGAGTCGAGCCCGCCATCGTGAACTTGGAGCAAATCCATGAACTCCTTCCGGTAGCAATCGACTTACGGCCATTGGTCATGCAGGTCATCCTCCTCTCCTCATTAGGGTGAAAGTAAGCTGAAGCAAAGAACTGACCAATGAGCTCAGGATCATAGTCAAGGTGAAAGGATATCACATGCTCAATGCCAAATTGCTCCACCAAGTCCAGAGCCTCTCCAAAGTAGGCACGGAACTTGTCCTTCCTCAAGTGATGCATGTCAATCCACTTCACATCCACATATGTATTCTGCTTGTTCTTGATGACATCCAGATAGACGTTGGTTTGATGCTTGTTCCGTAACAGCTCACAGCCCCCTCGACAGAGGAACGAGGGGTCACGTCACGGATCAATTTGCACGAGACGAACGTAGTCAGATTGGGGCATCTCATCCATGCCCTTGGCGGGCTCCTTGAACTTGTTAGCAGTAGTCTTGACATGGCGCTTGGGGGCAGAGGAGGAGCCCTCTGGTGCTTCACCGGGGTTGCGCAGACGCTTGGAGCTAGTGTCACGGCTGGGATTGGACCGACGAGAGCCACCACCTGAGACACACACGCAAAGCACCAAAGACGCAAAGAAAATCAATGCAAAGGCCACGATGAAGCACAAGAAACACATAGGAGACATATGAGAAAGTTGGCATGCGATAGGTGTGAGCCACGGTAGGATCGCCTGCTGCACTGCGGCACTAAAGCATTAGTATCTGCTCCAAACGCGGTAGTACTGCGTGCGAGGTCACGGTAGTACCGTGGTTGGAGCAGAAGTAAGGATTTAGTGTCAAGACAGAAGCGGTAGTACCGCACCCTATGGGCGGTAGTACCGTGCAAGCGGTAGTACCGCGCCATACGGGCGGTAGTACCGTGTCGCAGCAGATCCAACTAGCGATTTGAATCTGAAAAGAACCGTGAAACAACGGCGGTGCTACAGTGATCAGATCTAGTGCATGACAACAATACACATATAAATCCTATGCAATACCACACTCCTTCATCCTATTCTTGCAGAGATGAAGCCTATCAATCTCAAGAACACACAAGCCTCCCCCAAAACCTAGAAACACCAAACACCATCAACACAGAGAGGGAGTTGGGGAAAAACCTGGGTCCATAGCAGGAGCACGTGGTGGGGAACGATCCCACCGGTCGGATTCACGGGAGGGCAGCCGGTGGAGGAGATCCGGCGAAGGACGCCGGTTCCGTTCTTGAGCAAGGGAGAGAAGGAGGCGACGTGAGGAGAGGACAGGGAACGGGTATGGGGAGATAGAACTCCCCTTGCCCGTCCTTATCCCCACGCCCTCGAACCGTCGCGGTAGTACCGCTCGGGCGGAAGTTCCGCACCGAGGCGGTAGTACCGCTCAACCGGGCGGCAGTAAAAAATTACTGCCGTGAGGTTGCGGTAGTACCGTGCTCCCGCAAGCGGTAGTACCGTGGCAGGCTGCGGTAGTACCGTGAACTCAAGTCACCGCAAGTTTCAAAAACGAGAAGAGGTCCTTTGCAAGGAAATTTTTCACACGCAAGAAACCACAAACTCTAGCACAAACCAGAGGCAAAAGACAACAAGAAACCACCAAACGACAAGGCCTCTCAAGGAGAGAGGGCGGTGGCCGAAGCCACCTATGTTTGAGTGGGATGGTATGGCGCCACGAAGAATTATCCTTGGGCCCATGGCCAAAACTCGTCTTTGGAACACAAGTACCATCAAAAATGGCTAATGTGAAAGAGGTGATCGGTTTATGCATAATGGGGGGAGGGAAAGTTCATTGAGAGAACAGCACTCCCCCGATGTCCATGCCTACAACTAAACTAGACAACAAGTTGAGTGTGGTGGGGAGTGCACGGGCTCAAGTCACATTGCTCAAATCTATGATATTTAGCTCATGCCTTAACTCGCGAAATCTTGCTTCATCTAAGGGCTTCGTGAATATATCTGCAAGGTTATCCTGAGTGTTGACATACTTGAGCTTGATCTCCCTCACGAATGTGATCCCGGATGAAGTGATACCGAATCTCAATGTGCTTCGTCTTGAAGTGTTGCACCGGGTTGAGAGAAATCTTGATGGCACTTTCATTATCACACCAAAGAGGCACTTTGTCACACATGACACCATACTCCTTTAAAGTTTGCCTCATCCATAGGAGTTGAGCACAACAACTACCGGCCGCCACATATTCCGCTTGATTGGACGCAGAGACACACAACTTTGCTTCTTGGAAGACCAACTTACCAAGGAGCAACCAAGAAATTGGCACCCTCCTAAGTGGACTTCCTATCCACTTTATCTCCGCCTAATCGAATCAGAATCCTTCAAGCTTGAAGTTTGCTTCTCTTGGGTACCATAAGCCAAAGTTTGGGGTATGAGCCAAATATCGAAGATTCGCTTGACCGCCACATAGTGGCTTTCCTTGATGTGGCTTGAAACCGTGCACACATTCCCACACTCAACATGATATCCGGTCTAGATGCACAAAGGTAAAGCAAGGAGCCAATCATGGAGCGATATACCTTTGATCGACCGCTTACCATTGGGATCAATGTCAAGTTGGCACTTGGTGGGCATTGGTGTAGTAGCCGTCTTGACATCACTTAGCTTGAATCTTTTGAGCATGTCTTGAGTGTATTTGGCTTGGTTGATGAAGGTTCCTTCTCTTCTTTGTTTGATATCGAAACCAAGGAAGAACTTTAACTCTCCCATCGAAGACATCTTGAACTTGGAGGTCATGAGAGCGGCAAATTCCTCATTGAAAGCTTTGTTAGGAGAACCAAAGATAATATCATCAACATATAGTTGACATACAAACAACTCCCCATTGACCTTCTTAGTAAAAAGAGTGGGATCGATTTGCCCCACTTCAAATCCACGATCTTGTAACAACTCGGTAAGGTGGTCATACCACGCACGTGGGGCTTGTTTAAGGCCATAGAGTGCCTTATTGAGTTGATACACATGATCCGGGAAGTAGGGGTCCTCGAACCCGGGGGGTTGCTTGACATAGACCAACTCATTAATGGGACCATTAAGAAAAGAACTTTTCACATCCATTTGTTGCAACTTAAAGTTGTGATGGAAGCATAAGCAATCAACAAACGAATGGATTCAAGACGAGCAACGGGAGCAAAGGTTTCACCGTAGTCGATACCCTCGACTTGGGAGTAGCCTTGTGCTACCAATCTTGCCTTGTTGCGAATGATGTTCCCATGAGCATCTTGCTTGTTCTTGAAAATCCACTTGGTTCCAATGACGTTGTGGTTCCCCAAAGGCCTTGGCACCAATCTCCACACCTTGTTGTACTCGAATTTGTTGAGTTCTTCATGCATGGCATTGAGCCAATCCGAGTCTTCGAGCGCCTCATAGACCTTTTGGGGTTCAACACAAGAGACAAATGCGTGATGTTCACAATAGTTTGCCAATTGTCTACGAGTGCTTACCCCTTTTCTTAGGCTTCCAACCACATTCTCCATGAGATGGCCTTTGGTGGTGAGTTTGGAAGCAATCTTGGCGGCACGACGCTCTAATTCCTCCTCGGAGGTGAGATGAGGAGGGGTCACTTGATCATCTTGAGCGCCGTCTTGAGCATGATCTTCATCTTGAGCATGCTCGGGGAAGAGAACTTGACCTTGGGCATCATTTGGAGAGTCATCATCGTCTTGAGCACGATCTTTCCCTTGGTCTTGTTCATGAGGTTGAGGGCCTTCACTTTGTTCTTCGAAAGCGTGTGGGCCTTGGGTTGGTGATGGCTCCACTTGAGCGGAGCATTTTCCTTCTCCTTCGGCCACAAGGGGTTCCTCAATGGGTAGGATAAAACCAACTCCCATTCTTCTTATGGCTTGGGGAGGAATTTCATCACCTACATCACAAGTACCACTTTGCTCCACTTGGGAGCCGTTATTCTCATCAAACTCCACGTTACACGTCTCCTCAATAAGTCCCGTGGATTTATTGAGGACACGGTAAGCATGAGAGTTTGTAGCATAACCAACAAATATGCCCTCATGAGCTCTAGCTTCAAATTTAGACAAACGAACACCTTTCTTGAGAATGAAACACTTAAACCCGAACACCCTAAGTACTTGAGGTTGGGCTTGTTGCGGTGAGTATCTCATAAGGAGTCTTGTTCAAGCCTTTGCGGAGATAGAGCCGATTGGATGCATGACATGCGGTGTTGATGGCTTCGCCCAAAAGTTGTATGGAGACTTGAACTCCGCCATCATGGTCCTTGCCGCATCCATCAACGTCCGGTTCTTCCTCTCCGCAACACCATTTTGCTGAGGGGTATATGGTGCAGAATATTGATGCTTGATCCCTCATCACTAAGAAACTCATCCAAGGTGTAGTTCTTGAACTCGGTGCCGTTGTCACTTCTTATAGTCAATATCTTTGCATTATGTTGACGTTGAGCTTCATTTGCAAAGTCGATGACGGTTTGTTGAGTCTCACTCTTCCTCTTAAAGAAATATACCCAAATGTATCTTGAATAGTCATCCACAATCACCAAGCAATACTTTCTACCTCCAAGACTATCGAATTATGGTGGCCCAACGAGATCCATGTGAAGGAGCTCCAAGGGTCTCTTTGAGTATATGATAGTCGTGGGAGGGTGAGCCTTCTCATGAAGCTTTCCTTCAATACAAGCACTGCAAGCACGGTCTTTGGCAAAACTAACATTTGTTAGTCCACGGACATGGTCCCCTTGAGAAGACTTTGCAAATATCTCATATTGACATGGGCTAAACGGCGATGCCAAAGCCATCCCACGTCAACTTTAGCCATTAGGCATGTCGCGGTCTTAGTGGGTCGCTCCGAGAAGTTAATCACATAGAGACCGTTCTCGACATGCCCAACAAAGGCTACTTTAAGAGTCTTGCTCCACAAGAGGGCAACGGTATCAATGTCAAAGAAGGTAGCAAAACCCATGATTGCAAGTTGACGAACGGAAAGCAAATTGTATGCAAGGGACTCAACAAGCATGACTTTCTCGATCGTAAGATCATGAGAAATGACAACCTTGCCGAGACCCAATACCTTAGAATGTGATGCATCACCCCACTCGACATTGGTGGGCATAGATGGAATCTCTTGCACGTCCACCACCATGTCCTTGCTCCCGGTCATATGATTTGTTGCTCCACTATCGAGCAACCATGATCCCCCACCGGAAGCAAACCCCTACAAGAGATCAATGCTTGGTTTTAGGTAACCATTTGGTAATGGGTCCTTTGATGTTAGTAACGAGGGTCTTAGGAACCCAAATAGACCATTCAATGTACTCATAAAAAGAACCAACAAATTTAGCATAAACATGCCCATCACTAGCACGGCACAACACATATGAGGGGTTAAAGTCGCTGGCTATGTTCATGGGGATGACGTTGTCCTTCTTGGCATTGCCACCCTTTGCACGGTTCTTCTTCTTCTTGGAAGCACCCTCTCCCTCCCTCACAAAAGTTTGCTTGAGAGGGGGAGGTTGCTTGGTCTTGTCATTCTTCTTCTTGCTCTTGGGTTTGGGCGAACCCAATCCCCTCCATGGCCACAACAGCCTTTTGAGTACACAAAAGGTCGTTAAGGTTCTTCTCACCTTGTATGCATGTGACAAGTCCCTTTTCAAGTTGCTCCTTCAACTTAGCATTCTCCTCAACAAGATGCACATGCTCACAACAAGGGTTAGTAGCATTTTCATTATCAATCAATATCATATGAGGAAAGGTGGCTTTCTCCTTGGTTAGCTTCACTTGGAGTTGATCATGAGACTCTTTGAGACTAGCATGAGCACCCTTCAAGACTTTGTGAGCCTTGTCGAGAATGTCAAAGTCCTCGTTGAGTCTAGCAAGATCAACTCCAAGCTTTGCCTTCTCGGAGCTAAGCACACGAGACACAACAAGAGCATGATCAAGGTCTTTCTTTAATTTAGCATGATCATCGTTGTATGACTCCTCAAGAGCCAAACGAAGACCACGCTCTTCCTCAAGAGCATTGGAAAGATCCGAAATCTCATCGGCATAGTCACGACTATGCCCTTCCATCTTAGAGATGGTTTCTTCATGAGTCTCGATCATGACATTGGCTTCACCAAGTTGTTCCAAGAGAGCAACGGCGCTTCTTGGATTTGCCCTTGAGTTTACTCATAAAGATCTCAAACTCATTTTCCTCCACATTCGTCCCCTCATGTTCATCAATGCAATCCATCAAAGAAGAATGATTGATGATGGTAGTTTTGATGTTGGGGGTTACCTTGTTGGTGGCTTTAGCCATGAGGCACTTGGCGGTGATGCTTTCATTGGGTGAACCGAAGAAAGACACCGAGGAGTCATTGCAATGGCCACGGAGGCCATGGCAACCGATTCACCATCCTCGTCATCATCATCATCCTCATTGTACTCTTCTTGAACCACCAAGGCTTTGTGAGGAGTCTTCTTTGGGAAGTTGCTCTTGTTTGGGAAAGACTTGGCCTTGTCCTTACGGATGAGCTTGCCACCATTGTCTTCCCTCTTCTCATATGGACACCGCAACAAAGTGACTCACATTGCCACAATTGAAACAAGTCCTCACTCGTTGCTTGCCCTTAGTGCCACTTAAGTTGCTCTTGTTGAAGTTGGGCCTTGAGTTCTTCTTGCTCCAAAATTGTCTTGAAGCAAGGGCCATGTGTTCATGATAATCATACTTAGTATCTTCGAGGTTGCTCTCTTCTTCTTCTTCCTCTCCATCTTCTTCGACACAAATCTTGGCCTTCAAAGCGAGGTTGGGCTTCTTTGCTCTTTGGGAGCGAAGCACCGCATTGTCGTCGGTCTTGTCCAATATGCTCATTGCCACAAACTCATCCAACACATCACTTGAGGACAGGGTGTGGAAGTCCGGTCGTTGACGGATGACGGAGGACATGGCTTTGTGATAGGGCATCATTGCCTTGAGGAATTTGGCGCTTGATCCGGTTGTCATCCGTGTCCTTACTTCCATGATCCCGAGGGAGACAGCAAGCTTGGTTACTCTCCGATAGAGCTCACGAGGTTCTTCTTCTTCCTTCATTGCAAACTCATCGGCTTTATCTTGGACCACTTCATAATTGGAACGTTGAATGCTTGCGCTTCCTCGATAAAGGGAAACCACCTTGAGCCAAGCATCTTTGGCAAGGGAGTAAGGCCGGAGATGAGGGAGGTCTTCGGGAAGGATTGCTTCTTGGATGATGAAGAGAGCATTCTCATTGAATTGATGGTCCACGACCTCTCTTGGAGAAAAGTTGCTCGGATCATGCGGATAGAAACCTTCTTCAATGATTCTCCAAAGGTTAGTATTCACATGATTTAAATGACGCTTAAAACGATAAACCCAAGAATCAAAATCCTCCTTTTTATCAATCTTAGGTGGTGGACCGGCATGGTTCAAATGAGTGGAAGGAATCGGTCCACCATAAACGGGAGGTTGCACATGGGCAAAGATGCGGTGCCATTCTTACCACTAGACGAGGGGCTTTCTCACTAGTAGCTTCCCCTTATCGGAGTTAGCATCCGCTCCCGTGTTGGCGGGATCACCCACTTTCACGGGTGCGGTGGAAAGTTTAAGCCCTTCTAGGAATTCCTTAAACATGTCCTTGACCTCGGTCGTCATGGAGTTTTTCAATGTGTCCAACGCCACATTGAATTCCTCACGAGAGATCGAGGTACCTCCATCTCCCGTAGATGATATCGGATTCAAGACCCAGTGCTCCCCACATCATCTACGACGTCAACTATACTCTTGGACGGTAAAGTCCTTAAAAGAGACGAGGCTCGATACCAATTGAAAGTATCGATATAGTTGACTAGAGGGGGTGAATAGGCAACTAACAATTTTAAGCTTTTCTTTACCAATTTAAACTTTGCAATAATAAAGGTTGTCTAGATGTGCAACTAGGTGGACAACCTATA
The DNA here is from genome assembly GCA_021605145.1 of Aegilops bicornis. Classification (NCBI taxonomy): domain Eukaryota; kingdom Viridiplantae; phylum Streptophyta; class Magnoliopsida; order Poales; family Poaceae; genus Aegilops; species Aegilops bicornis. The sequence continues at coordinate 103,669,932 of CM038674.1, forward strand.
TGATGCAAACAACACAAGCCCAAGAGCAAGCAAGGATAGGAACACAAGTAAGCTTGCACAAGTAAAGGGATAAGATAACCAAGAGTGGAGTCAGTGAAGACGAGGATGTGTTACCGAAGTTCCTTCCTTTTAAGGGGAAGTACGTCTCCGTTAGAGCGGTGTGGAGGCACAATGCTCCCCAAAAGCCACTAGGGCCACCGTAATCTCCTCACGCCCTCGCACAATGCAAGAGCCGTGATTCCACTATTGGTGCCCTTGAAGGCGGCGACCGAACCTTTACAAACAAGGTTGGGGCAATCTCCAAAACTTAATTGGAGGCTTCCAACAACACCACGAAGCTTCACCATAATGGAATATGGCTCCACGGTGACCTCGACCGTCTAGGATGCTCAAACACCCAAGAGTAACTAGATCCGCAAGGGATAAGTGGGGGGAATCTTGTCACCCAATCCCGAGCAAATCAACAAGTTTGATTGGCTAGGGAGAGAGATCGGGCCAAAATGAAGCTTGGAGCAACAATAGAGCTTAGAGAGAGAAAGGCTTTTGACTATTCAATGTTGGTTAAAGAATTTAAACCTAATGAAACATTATTTGCTCACTCTTTCATTATTTATGTGGAGAAAGAAGTGCCTGTCCTGCTTCTACAATATTTGTTCATTTTGCTAGAGATCATCCTAAAATTTGGTGTGACATATTCAGGTCTCAAATTTTGCTGTTCTATGATTATTTTAAATGAACTCAGATGAGATAGCATGTGGTTAATTCTAATTTCATCGTTCTTCAATGCTACAACTAAAACTGCAAGATCTTGTAGTTGCTGAAGGCTGCAACAGCACCATTTGCAATATATGCAGGCAAAAGGTGAAACAAAGGAATAATTCAATGCAAGAATCTGCAAACAAACAACAGCAGCACACGTATGGGCAAGAACGACACAAATTACGCACGGTATTAAGGGCTCAATTATTAATCATATATCCAAAGCCATGGGAAGTTTTAGACACAACCGAACAGATGAGTGATGGAAACAATGACATAACCAGACAAACGCACCCACTGGAGAACACCGACCACACGAGACCTGTGAACCCTGAGACAGACGCAACGCCATGACCAGGCACTTACTGGCCACCACGCAGGCGAAGCACCAAGTGAAGGGTAGACTCCTTCTGGATGTTGTAGTCTGCCAGAGTGCGGCCATCCTCAAGCTGCTTACCAGCAAAGATGAGACGCTGCTGATCCGGGGGGATGCCCTCCTTGTCCTGGATCTTCGCCTTCACGTTGTCGATGGTGTCCGAAGACTCCACCTCCAGAGTGATGGTCTTGCCCGTCAGGGTCTTGACGAAGATCTGCATACCACCACGAAGGCGGAGCACCAGGTGGAGGGTGGACTCCTTCTGGATGTTGTAGTCTGCCAGGGTGCGGCCATCCTCGAGCTGCTTGCCAGCGAAGATCAGACGCTGCTGGTCCGGGGGGATGCCCTCCTTGTCCTGGATCTTGGCCTTCACATTGTCGATGGTGTCCGAGGACTCCACCTCAAGGGTGATGGTCTTGCCAGTGAGGGTCTTGACGAAGATCTGCATGCCTCCACGAAGGCGGAGCACCAGGTGGAGGGTGGACTCCTTCTGGATGTTGTAGTCAGCAAGGGTACGACCATCCTCGAGCTGCTTGCCAGCAAAGATGAGGCGCTGCTGGTCCGGGGGGATGCCCTCCTTGTCCTGAATCTTCGCCTTGACGTTGTCGATGGTGTCCGATGACTCGACCTCAAGGGTGATGGTCTTGCCGGTGAGGGTCTTCACAAAGATCTGCATCTGTAAATACAAAGTAAACCCAGAGCAAGGAGCAGTTTTAAGGAAACATGCAGGTCATAAACATACAGGTACAGAGAGATGAAATCCAAGCTACAGATGAACGAAATCTCAGTATGAATCTAGTAAAAATCCCAATCTATCAGCACAATCTTAAACCTGGTGAGAAGGCTATATACTCGAGTGCAACAGTAATAATAACATAAATTTCATTGTAAAACCAACGCAACTGAGGCTGCACCATGAGAAAGCTAGTAAACAAATACAGAATCAAGAACCTAAAAGACTAGTAGACTTGGCAACAATCGTACAGAACCAACCTATCCAGCAAAATCTAGCAAAAACATATCAAAAGTTAACAAATCTATCAGCACAATCTTTGGCCTGCTGATAAGGCTATATAGTCCAACTCCTAGCAGATCTATGCTCAACAACAATCTGAAGAACAACAATAATAACACGAATTTCAGACTAGAACCGACAGGCAACTACAAGGGTGAACCATGAATAAGTTAGGCAAATAAATTCAGAATATGGAACCTAACGGAATCAACCAGCTACGCACACCTAGATGAAGCGAGCCAACAAAATCGACGCATAGGACTACGACACGCATACTTTTGCAGCCAAACGAGCGGAATCGACCAGCCACACACGCCTGCCTAGATCGGGTGGACCGAATCGGCACCAATCGGCGGATCCACTCGACAATCGACGAGTAATTGAATCGACAGCAATCAATCAACAAGCAATAGCGCCTCAGCCAGCCCGCAGATCTACTCCAAACGACGGATTAACAGAACAGAAATCGAGAGGCGGATCGAGCGGAAACTCGCGTACCTTGCGGAGGAGGACGAGAGAGCCTTGGCTTCGATCGGTCGGAGATTCTTCGGTGGGGATCGGAGGGGGCTGGGTTGGATTTGCGGAGAGGAGAGGAGAGCGCGGATTTTATAGTCGGGGAGGCCGGGTGGGTCAGACGGGAAGGGAAGAGGAGTCCCGTGAGGCTACGGCACCGGTGACGAAGACGTGTGGCGTGGGGAGACCGATGAGATCTTTTTCTTCTCTTCACGATGAAGATTTTTGTTCCTTCTTTCCCCAAATCGCCCTTTTTTTTACCCTCCAGCAAATATTTTACTCTCTTCGTACATTCATTTCTGTGACAGATAATTTAGGATGAGAGGAGTATTTACTTGCTCTCTCTTCTTCCCGCACAATGTCAGATCGGCGGCTACTCCCTCTGTCTAAAATCTGAAGGAAGTTAGGCTGATTTTATAGGTAACGAGATTTAGGGTAATCAAACGGAGAAGAGGCAATATATATATATATATATATATATATATATATATATATATATATATATATATATATATATATATATATATTCTGAACTTCTTCTCTCTAATTGTTGCCGGTTCCCATCGTACCGGGACGACCGCGCACGAGACCGGCCTTGCAGGCAGCAAGTTGCGCGGCAATGCCATCGTCGACGGCAAGATGGGCAGCAACTCCGTCGCCGTTGGGACCCTCATTGCTAACACCAACAACGTGGAGGGGGTGGCCATGGGCTGAGAAAGATCGGAAGGAGAAATGGTGTGCAGGGTGTTCCTCATATAGGAGAAAATTGGACAGGAGAGGCAAGTGAGGTGGCTTCGTGGGCAGAAAATGTTGAAGGATAGAGAGACGAGTGGGTGCTCATGGTAGCTAACCGCACAAGAGGGTCGTTGTCGTTTATTTTTATTTCCTAAAAACTAGCGGTCGTCAACAGAGGTCGTAACTGTACGCTTTATATTATGGAATTGCATGCAATTCCTAATACATCTAACATATTGGAAAACCAAATATACCAAATCTGTTCGAGAAGCTCTTCGGGATAAAATGGGTAGACCGCTAGAGATGCTTTTATCTAAAGATTGTACACGCTATTTCTTGAATTATTTAAGACCATCTTCAACAAAACCACTTTCTGTATAAAAAACTGATTTAGATGGAGTTGGATAAAAAAATTGTCCAACAAGTTCTGTAAAGGCGATTTTTGGGGACCCTGTATAATCAGCCTAACTTCCGCTCCATCTAGGGGAAGATAGCTCTTCCCGTAAACCTTCTCTAAAAATGTCACATCAGCACGCCACTATTGTACTTATCGTTTAGATGGAGTTTTTAAGGGGACTTGTTGAAGATGCTCACATACAAATCTCCATAAATTACATCAACATCTCCATATAACCATCTAAAAGTATATATACATCTCGTATAACAATTTTTGAGGGAGGTTTTTAAGGGACCCGTTGAACATGCTCTAATGCCAACTCCAACGTGGCGACCCATTTCGTCCGACTGCATTTGTTTGGGTAGAAGCGGACAAAAAAACACGGCCCAGCACGCCGACGCAAAACTGATGGGTGTCCGTTTTTCTGTATGCCGCGACCCATTTCCGGGCAAAATTTGGGTCGGGTTTACTCGACGCGAACGCGCGCCACACTCGCCCTTGTCCTCCCGCTGGTCCACCCGTCGGTGGTACAACAACCTTTCTTTCCCTCCTCATCCACACTCGTTGATGTGGGCCAAATCATGACCAATACATCAAAGAGTGAGGTTCATGCTAGCACAAATGTTAAACCATTAAAGCAGCCAAAGGAAGACATGGGCAAAATCATTATCTTAGTTGGGAAGCTTTTAGTGCCTATTTTGGGAGAAATGACCCATTTGATTTCCAGCTACAACTTCACACCTAAACCTAATTAATTCTAGAAGGGTCTAGCATGTTTTAGTGGCTGGATAAGATGGTGTTTGAAGTCATCTTTCATTCAAGAAAAAAGCATCGTCTTGAGTCAAAAATTGTGCAAGTTCCCATGCAAGTTGTCCTGAAATTAATTACAGTGCGAGGCTTGCTCCTGCTACAGCTTAGAGCTCATTAATTTACCCTTTATTTTAAGTTGTTTTCACACCTAATTAGTAGGTGCTTCTAGTATAAGTACTTCCCAGCTGTTTCATGTGAAGGAGGATCAGATTTCTGAGTTTATGTTTGTAGACAGTAGATGAGAAGCACTAGTACCGTTGAGTGTTAGCCTAAGGCACTGCATATACAGCATCTGAACGGAGTGAATAAACTGTATGCATCTATTCCTCTCTGGCAAAACAAAGACGAACAATAACCGTTGAACAGTGACCATCAGGCAGCAGGTTATAACCGTTGAAAAGTCAAGGGGGGTAAACATCCGTTTGATATGATCAGAACTAAAAGCATCCAACTGCTAATGGCCAACAAAAGTCGCCAAAAAAACAACGTCACTTGCGAAGAACAGGGCTAAACACACGGAATTAGTGCTGCACCGCTACTGATCTATGAACAACAGATGAACATGAACACTAACCCAAACCAATTCCAACTGTCCTCAGGTTAGCTAGTTTTTTTTTTTCTTTCTCTTCTTGTTTCTGTATGAATCGATCCACTGTCGCGCCCTTCTTTTCCCTGGTTAGCTCCCCATGATCCGCCTGATGGCAGCTCGCTGCGACGAGGATAGCCTCGCAGGGAAGGCCACGTCGAACCTGATCCTCAGGCTCCCCTTCTTCCCTGGCTCCTTCCTGATCGGCCATCCTTCGTTCTCAATCACAATCTCCTGGCCAGGGCGCACCACTTCCTCCACCCTGACGGGAAGGCTCCGCCCATCGAGGGTCCTGAGGTTTATGGTCGTCCCGGCAAGAGCGTCCACCAGGGGGATCTCCTGGCTTACCAGGAGGTTGTTCCCTTCCAGAGTGTAGGTGTCATGGGGCTTCATGTCGATGACGAAGGTCAGGTCCTGCGGTAAATAGCCAGGCAGCGTGTCGCCTTTGTTGGGAAATGTCATCTTTGTTCCCTTTTTCCAGCCTGGCAACACCTCGACCTGCAAGATCTCTGTCTCAACTTCTACCTTTCTGCAGAAGATGACATGAAGAGGGACAATCAGATACGCAAGATACTGAACGCAACATCTCAAGCCAACAAAACTAAGAGGAAGAATTTCACCCAATTGGACTAAAAGGGTAGATAAATAAAAGGTAACGGACTGGTTATCAGCCACCTGTGCTCATATTCAAAAATGATTTTAACATCAGTTATGCAAAGCACGTGTGCCTTTATCAACCACCTGGCTTATCAATGTAAACAACATTCAGAATTCAGGCAAACAGTAGCCATGCCCTTGCTACCAAAATCCTTTACTTAACTTCCAACAATTCCACTTTGGATTTATCGGAGGATTTAACTGGATATAAAAGGACTGTAAATTGTAAGGGTTGATAAATTCAGAAAAAAATGCAACAAGAAAGAATAAAATATGAAAAGGTGCTCTATATTCATAACTCCAGGTAAAACATACTAAAATAGGCAAAAGAAGATGTTGAGCAACGATATTACAATCAGATAACACACATGAATTCAGGTTAAGCTTTTGATGATCCACACTATAAAAAATTACTTGCAAAAAATGGACTTGGCAATACGCAATGATAACACAGTAGAGAATACAGACCAACATTTTGAAACTTTAATTGCAAACATCATGTCAGTAGAGGCTCATATTCAAGCTTAATGTTCCCACATTAAACAGAAGCCCAACGAAACATGCATGTATATATGAGAAAAGTAGACACATACCCATCTGATTTTGCGACATTCCTAGTGATCTTCATCTTCCTTTTTGTTCCATTATACAGCTCTTCAAGAGTGCAAAGTAATGTCTTCTCCACAGGCGGTGGCTTTTCCAGATGGCTTGTACTGGTACCAGGCTCCTTCTGTGAACTGGAAGAAGCTTCACTTCGACCATTCACTGCTGAGGTCCGGTGTGCTGGTTGAAAGCGCCTTCGGTCTTGACCAAAGGTGTATGGCTTGTTGCTCGCCATGAACTCATTAAAGATATCATCTGGATCACTAGGATTGTAACGGAAATTACTTGGACCACTTGAGCCAGAAGCTGCGGCGGTCCGGCTTTGCGAACCAGGTGGAGGCATACCCTTTAAACCTTCTTCACCGTATTGGTCATAAATTGCACGCTTTTCTGGATCACTTAGTACCTGGCAAAATTCAGACAAAATTGCTGAGAGAAGAGCAAATAAGTAAAACAACTCCTGAACTACATATTTAAGTCATGAAGGCGCTTGGGGGGGGGGGGGGCAGGAAACAAATCAATGCTTTTCTGGAAGAATGTGCATTGTATAAGTGATGCTTTCCTAGAAGAAAGTACAGTACATCACGTACTGCAAGCCCTGCAACCATGTATGTTGTGGAGTGCCAGACTAAAACTAAGCAAGTGCAGTGCAGTACAACTCTGAAAGTCTTGTGAGGCAATGAAGTCATATGCAAGTGATGGTTACCAGAGAAGGAAAGCAACCCCAGTTTAGTAGCTTTTGTTTGCAATTGCATTTAAACAATGAAAACTGAAGTGGTGGCGCATAGCGTTCAGGACATGTGTAGTGTCTGGCGGTTCCGAGGCCTCGGCACCAGTGGCAGTGGGAGACTGGCAGAGCGGCCCAACTTTGCCCCATTTTCAGAGTTGGATTCTCGCTTCTTGTGGCTGGATTGTGTCATGTGTGTTTGTGTGGATGGCATCTAGGCCGGGGTTTGTTTGGTGGTGTTCGTTGTAAATTTGTCTAGCAATTGTTGGTCGTAGTCTTGTCCTGAGTGTGTGGATGTTTCAGCCTAGTCTTAGGTTTGTACAGTTGTAACTTACTCTTTCTATCAATGCACCGATATGGAAGCTTTGTGTTTTCTCCAGAAAAAAGAATAGTGTATTACTATATGGGCAGTTGGGCATCACCATACTAAATGTGGAAGTTGCAGGTAGCCTAAGCAAAAATATTTTTCAACATACTGCAAATGTATTTTCAGAGATTTAAGCAGTTACCGGTTAAATTTAAGTAAAACTAGTTAACAGTCATGACTTTTGACTTCTGAGATGAAGAAGAGTATAGCTACTTATGGAACAGGATACAAAATTGCGGGATCTCAACATAACCTGACCAGGGGTTCACGTTGTCAAATTGACTTTTTTTCATCCAATTTTAAACTGCTAGAAAGGATAAATGAAACAACAATCTCATTTTGCAGAACAAAATGCTACACAGAAGCAGTACATGCCCAACAAGTACTAAACTGCAAAGAACAAAAACATGAACCATATGTTGCTGCTTGTAAATTCAAGTAGATTGAACATTCTAATTTCCAAATGGGGCACCTAGCACAACTTGGAGATCCAGGTAAAACTACAAATTTAAGCTAAAAAGCTTCTTTAGCATGACTAGCTCGAAATGGAGATGCTGGTGGTATGTTATACCACAGCTAAATGGCCAATCTTCATAACCATGATATACAACTGAACACACTAACCGAGCAACCTTTTTTATATGCGTAAAACAAGAAAAGATAAACCGTAACATTAACACTAGAAGCTCCCCACAGGAATAGCTATCATTCTATTTCGAACCGGCACCTAATCGAACGCACGTACCCCGCAACCGACATTGCATGGAAAATAAATGCGCATAATTCTTGCCTCATAGGCCTCAGTTATCTGCTTGAACCTGGCCTCAGCCTCGGCGCCACCAGTCGGGTTCTTGTCAGGGTGCCACGTCCTAGCAAGCCGCCGGTACGACTTCTTGAGGTCCTCCAATGTGGCATTCCGGTTCACCTTGAGGATGTTGTAGTAGTCCATCGCCGCTTTGCCTTTCACAAACACAAGCAAACCACAGATGAGCAATCAAAACCCTAACCCTAGATCACCATGCTTCCAGACCCCAAAATCCACAAGAACCCCACCAAATTCAGACAAACTTTGGTTGGTCTAGATCCTACCTTTCGTCCACCGCAACCAGTTCAACACCGGATTCTCGGCAGCAGCGCCAAGAAATCGACGAAATCTGCACAAGAAAAGCGGTGGAAATGCCGGGCCTAGCGCGACCTTCAATCCTCAGATATAACCCGGTAAGAATTTGCCGGAGGGCAGCCGCAAGATCTTGCCTTCCGTCTATCTACAACCAAACAACGCCGAATCAACACGCCAGAAATGCGACGGATACTGAGATACAGATGAGCCAGAGGGTGGGAGAGGAAGATAAGGAACAAAACCGCCACCTCCGGCTTCGAAACGCCGCCGGAAAACTCACCGGAGAATGGGCTCCGCCGGTTCGGAAACCTCCGCCTTCCCCTCTCGCCGCGAATCTGCGGCAAGGGGGCGGAGCCGCCCTGATCTCGCGAAATAATTTTTGCAACTGACCTTTTTTTTTTCTCCCTCTTGCTATTTTTTCCTTTTATCTTTTGCCTATAGGGAGGATATGGATTTATTTATATTAGTTTTCGGGGCTTTTAAGGAAGGGGGTGGAGTGGGATACTCCGTATGGCTTTTGGCCATGGTCTGATTTTGAAATTGATGCGGCGGCTATTCATAACTGATTGGAAAATTACACATCTGTGTAAACATGTCATCATATGATTTTTTTTTTGCGCCAACTTTTCATTGCAACCCCTTCCCAATCTTGACATCTCTTGCCGATGGTTAGGTTATGTTGGACCTATTTCTTCCCTTGTTCTCTTTTCGCGAATACACAAGATTGTATATTATTTCATTGACAAATAGAGGGTGAAACAACTACAAGGTGCGACTCGCGGCCCTGCATGTACAAGCATGACGTGATTGCAAGCACAGGAGCACAACAAGAAAAAGGGATGCTCATCCCTAATACTAAGGGGCAAATTGGATGATAGCCGATGCTTGTCTTACCAAAATATGACGTTGACCACCAGCATAGGTGTCTGTTGGATTGTCAGCCAATTTTTCTAGCCTACGTCAATACTTTGGTCGCTAGTTCGTTTTCTACGCCAACAATAGGGCAGGTTCGTGGCAGCGAATTTCATTGCCAACTTTTTGGCTCGCCCGGGATTTGGCGTGGCTGGCCTGGGCGCCATCCAAATGGCCCCTAAAGGCCTTCATATCGGGCAAAATCAGGTTGAGCCCCTTGGTTTCCACCCCTATCTCAAAGCCTAGCCTCATACTCGACAATGCAGACAAAGTGTGCGCTGGAGGACGTCAACTTGTTGAAGATCCATCCATTTCGATGATTCCAGAGGCACCAAACAGTGAGCATAATAAGCGAGGATAGGCCCTTACGCAAGGCATGAGGGGTATGATCGGAAGTTTGTCCAATAGGTTGTTGGTCTCATCGTCGTTCAACTGCATTATTTGGTCAAAGACGACATCATAGACAACGGGCATCCTGTGTCTTTGTCCTTTTGAGGAGAAGGTGATCAATTCCCCCCTATTGAGATGGTTGTGGGCGAGGAAACGATCCCATTCGTCTCCTCCCGGTTGGGTCATCGTTGGTCCTTATTCGACCTCCAGAGTGTAGGGGCCCCCGGGGCCTCGAAGATCACAGTGTCTTTGGTCAGCTTATTGAATTTCAACCTCACATTGCATGAAACGATCTATATATCAAAAAACAGAAACAAGCACAACATTAATGGTTATAGAAAAAAAACAAAAACATATCATGTCATATAAAGAAGGTTTGTTGTTACCTTCGAAGGAACATAGCACTGCTGGAAGTAGATGCCAAAAAGATCGCCAGTTGCAAAGCAGAGGGCGCACTTTGACTTGCATATTTCACATGGTGGTGGATGGACCATTCTACAAGAAACATACCATCCGCACATTACAACAACCGGATTCTATGCTTGTTTGGGCTATAGATTCTACAAGCAACATACCATTTTTCGTAACATTTCTCCGGTAATTTTAAAAAACCGAAAGGAACAATACATCAAACAATAATACATCCATACAAACTAGTATAGCATATTGCAGCAACGAGCACATTGCAACAACGGGCAATACATCCATACAAAACCGGAAGACGATTTCTCTTATGGAACAAAACATCCATATAAACAAGTATAGCATATTGCAGCGACGAGCACATTGCAGCAAAGAACAATACATCCATACAAACTAGTATACGATTTCTCTTATGGAACTACAGATTCCACACAAACAAGTATAATATGTTGCAACAAACTAGTATAGTATATGCATACATAGAAGAAAAGGAGCCTTGAGGGAGGGATCTCACCTCTTAAGGAGGAGGTGGCGGCGGTGGCGATTAGCATCGACGCCGGGCGAGGTTCGAAGGTGGTGGTGGCGGCGACCCTGAGCGAGGTTCAGAGGGAAGTGGTGGCGACGTCGGGCGAGGTCCGGAGGTGGCGGTGGCGGTGACGCCGGGCGAGGTCCGGAGGTGGCGGTGGCGCTGGTAGACAGGGGAGTAAAAGGTAGTGTATGAGTAAATCAAATTCACTGGGCCAGGCCTCGGGTTCCTAGCGTTGGCCCAAGGGCTCCACGCCATTGCTATTGTTTACTTTAAATTTCATAATATTACCTTTTTACTTTATTTGTTGTACACATTGTTTTATTTTGTTGTAGAACTTGAGTTTATTATTTTAATATGTCATTATACTTATCAACGGGGCTGCAATGGAAGTGAATATATTTTACTTTATTATTTTAATATGTTGTTTTGTGGATAATGGAAGTGAACGTGTTTTGTGGAGTAGGATATGCAAAACTCAATGATGGCGTTCCCAAAAAGGGCATGACAGGACAAGATACTTTATCTATATGGCGTGTATATAAATCCTACGCCAGCACAATCTCCCAACTGGTCAGCACAGCTAGACCCACACAGTAGTGGCATCGCGCAAAATAGCTACGCTAGCACTAGTCATGTATAGCTGGTGTACCTATTATGCCAACGCCAGCACTATTTGAAAAAAAATAGTGCTAACGTTGATGAAAACCGGCATTGCCACCAAAGAAAGTTGTGGCTAGCACATTTTCCACTAGTGAGAGGGTGGCGATGAGCGGGTGAAAGAACATGCGGTGCCCCCATGTTTGGTTTTGGTAATTGATGATAATCTCTATGGACTAATGGTTGCCTTGAGTTATATTTGAAGGTTTTGTCCATAGGCTTTTCTTGGAGTACATGTGTTGGTCTCAAGGAGAGTTTGTGTCGACCAAGGTGCTATTCAAGGAATTACCCAAAGATTGGTCTTATGAGAGGTTGATCAAGACTAAGTGAAAGAGTGAATCAAGTTGATCAACACACAAAGCGTAGAAGATGTACCGAGAGGGATCAAGTGATCCCATGGTATGGTAAGCATAGTCAATTGCGCTTTGTGTACTAACCCATGGTCTTCGTGAGAGTTCTTTGTGGGGTTAGGTTGCGGTGTGCACGTTCAATTGATGCATCACGAAGAGATCAAGTTCTTGAAGCTTGCCGTCCATTGTGATGACAATGGGCTTGTGAAGATGTGCCGAAGAGTGTGAAGGAAATGTGCCCTAGAGGCAATAATAAAGTTGTTATTTATTTCCTTATATCATGATAAATGTTTATTATTCATGCTAAAATTGTATTAACCGGAAACATAATACTTGTGTGAATACATAGACAAACAGAGTGTCACTAGTATGCCTCTACTTGGCTAGCTTGTTGATCAAAGATGGTTATGTTTCCTAGCCATAGACATGAGTTGTCATTTGATTAACGGGATCACATCATTAGGAGAATGATGTGATTGACTTGACCCATTCCGTTAGCTTAGCACTTGATCGCTTAGTATTCTGCTATTGCTTTCTTCATGACTTATACATGTTCCTATGACTATGAGATTATGCAACTCCGTTCTGGGAGGAACACTTTGTGTGCTACCAAATGTCACAACGTAACTGGGTGATTATAAAGGAGCTCTACAGGTGTCCCCGAAGGTACTTTTTGGGTTGGCGTATTTTGAGATTAGGATTTGTCACTCTGATTGTCGGAGAGGTATCTCTGGGCCCACTCGGTAATGCACATCACTATAAGCCTTGCAATCATTGTAACTAATGAGTTAGTTGCGGGATGATGTATTACGGAGCGAGTAAAGAGACTTGCCAGTAACGAGATTGAACTAGGTATTGGGAGACCGAGGATCGGATCTCGGGCAAGTAACATACCGATGACAAAGGGAACAACGTATATTGTTATACGGTTTGACCAATAAAGATCTCATAGAATATGTAGGAACCAATATGAGCATCTAGGTTCCGCTATTGGTTATTGACCGGAGACGTGTCTCGGTCATGTCTACATAGTTCTCGAACCCGTAGGGTCCGCACGCTTAAAGTTCGATGATGATTGTGTTATGAGTTTTTGTGTTTTGATGTACCGAAGATAGTTCGGAGTCCCGGATGTGCTCACGGACATGACGAGGAGTCTCGAGATGGTCGAGACGTAAAGATCGATATATTGGATGACTATGTTCGGACACCGGAATGGTTTCGGGGAGTTTCGGACATATACCGGAGTACCGGGGGGTTACCAGAACCCCCCGGGGAGTTTAATGGGCCAAGATGGGCCTTAGTGGAGATGAGGAGGGGCGGCTAGGGCTGGCCACGCGCCCCCTCCCCCTCTAATCCGAATTGGACAAGGAGGGGGGCGGCGCCCCCTTTCCTTCCTTCCCTCTCCTTCCCTTCATTTCCCCCTCCTACTCCAACTAGGAAAAGAGGGAGTCCTACTCCCGGTGGGAGTAGGAATCCTCCCTGGTGCGCTCTCCTCCTGGCCGGCGGCCTCCTCCCCCCGATCCTTTATATACGGGGGTAGGGGGGCACCTCTAGACACAAGTTGATCTATTGATCTCTCTTAGCCGTGTGCGGTGCCCCCCTCCACCATATTCCACCTCGGTAATATCGTAGCAGTGCTTAGGTGAAGCCCTGCTCGGTAGCATCATCAACACCATAATCAAGAATAATTAGGATTTCTAAAAAAAGAAAAAAATAAAGGGTCCACTCATAGGAAAACCCAACCTTTCCCCGCATCCGGCACTAATCTATTTTTAACGTCTAATTAGAGCAGGGAATCATTCAAAATGGAGTATTTCTTGACTACTTATACAACTCTTTGGGGTCCAAAGATACTCGAAAAGTATCTCAGGCAATGAATGAGCAATTGACTGCGCCCTTTACTGGTTCTGAAGTGTGACCTTTTTAAGATGTAGTTGTAACAATATATGCCTATTGGAGTTCGAAAGGATGTGCTTTATCAAGGCAAGCTTCTCTTTCTTTCGCCAGGAATAATAAAACAATTTAGCAGTCTGACACACCTTACGTCCTTGCAAAGTAAATAATTATTATTGTAGTCGTAATCTTAGAATAGGATCCTAATCAAAATAAATACATTTGGTTCAGGCGCTATTAGCATGGTAAGAAAAGATTTTTTTTACAGACCAGAGGGGCTATCTAAATCCTAAAGTAAAGGACGTGCTATATCTGAAACATACGAAATATAGTAAATATTTTAAATGCAGATGTAGTAGGGGTCGCGAACCGGATGGTACACAACTTGGTTTTGGCCAAAGAAGGTGATAGCCCTGTTCATTCGTTCCCATGGTTTGATCCTTCCCAGTAAAACGCGGCGTGTTCGAATGATGATCGCTTTTACGCGAGAAAGGGGGACCATCTTCTCTCCTCGCTCCTTGGGACAAATAAGACTATTTATTAAGTGATAAACAAGAGAAACTAGTGATATTATCTAAGCTTCTGGCCATGTCTGATTGGCATTTTTATACGATTTTTTGAGCAACTAGCGCGAAAGCCGTTGCGCGTTAGCGCATCCGTTTTCTTGCTCTTTCTCCTTGCGTTCGTTGGTGGTTGACTACCGGGAAAGGGCAGAATAGCAACAGTTTCGAAATAGCGAAATACATAAATTATCTATCTCAAGTACGTCTCGTACTTATCTTGAGCCATTAGTCAGATTGAATGCAGCGCCTGTCGTGGTTCTAAGTCTGACAGTAGAATGGGGGGTAGGTATGGAGAGGCAAGATCCTAGCTATGGAGTAGTTGTATACGCAAGGGATTTACGAGTTCATGCCCTTCTCGGAGGAAGTAATAGCCCTACGTCTCGGAGCCCGGAGGCGGTCGACTAGATTATATGCGTATGTGTTACAGGGGTGCGAACCCTTCTACCTGTGGAGGAGGGGTGGCTTATATAGAGTGCGCCAGGACCCCAGCCAGCCCATGTAGTAGAGGGTTTAAGGTGTAAAGCTAGGCGTTACTGGTAACGCCTTACATAAAGTGCCATTAAGATCATAAAGACTATTTAACTACAGACCATTCGGGCACCGAGTGGCTCTTGGACTCCTGGTGGTCGAGTGGGTCTTCATGGTCGAGTGTCTTTGAATCTGTCGAGTGGAAACCTACCAGGTCGACTGGAAGGCCGCTTCTCTTGCGAAGTGTCCTTGTGGAGGGTACCTTTGGGCAGGTCTATGAACCTACCCCAGGTACATGACTTCATCATTAGCCCCCGAATGGATCGAGGTTTGAGTGAGGAAGGAGTTGATAATCTTTCCGACCTGTTCTTCGTGTTGTGAGTGAGTCTTACTCCGGATCAACGACCTTTTAGTGATGGCATCAACTTCTCTTTCAGTCGCCTTGATCCATTCTTCACGTTTGTCGAGTGAACTCCGTGAACCTGAGGATTTCCGAGCGACGGATCGGAAGAAATCTGTTATCTGACAAGTTGCTCTGCGGTTAGCGGATTTCGCGGGATCCGAATTTTGGGAAGCGCGCGAAGCGGAGAAAACTGCGGCACTCGGATGGGATAGGACGATGACGCCTCGATCTTCACGCCGCCTTTTTCACCACGTATCGTGTGCGCGCCTGTTGCGGGATTGTGATGGATTGCCTGGGCCTACCGGTCAGCCACTCGGAAGCGGCTCCATATAAAGCGTTGGACGGAGCATTTTGAACAGTGCAGCCCCAATCTTCTCCTCCCTCCGCCTCCGAACCTTCTCGCTGCGCTCTTAGCTTCGGCCGCGCTTCGGTACTCGCTTCGCCGGCGACCATGGTGAAGGAGAAGACCACAGCCACCGAACGGATGAAGAAGGCGGCGGCGAAGGCCAAGGGAGAGCGCCCGGTCAGGCGGATCCTCTCAGCGGTCCAAGCTGCCGCAAGGCTGGGTCCAAGGAGATTGGATCCGCTCGACCATCACCGAGAAGGATCTCACCGATCTGGCCAATGAAGGACTAATCCCCATGGGTCGGCGAGGCTTCCGGCACGGAGTGGCAGCCGAACTGAAGAGGGTGAGTGTGTCCTTCTGGCCACCCACGTAGATCGGGGGTTTTCTCTGCCGCCAAATCCTTTTTTCCGGGGGTTTTTGAACTTTTTTGGAGCGCAACTCCATCATTTCACTCCAAACTCCATTGTCTATCTTGCTGCCTTCATTTCGTTATGCAAGAACTTCTTGGGTTGTCGACCACACTGGGGTCTCTTCAAGCACATATTCACCTGTCGCTCTCAGATGGTGAAGAAAACGAACCCGAATGACGAGAGGACCCAAGTAATCCAGATGTGTGGGGGACTCGGGGTCCAGATGAGGGGGAAGAGCGCCTTTCCAGCTATGACTCTCCCTGACTCTGTTAGAGGGTGGCAATCGACCTGGTTCTCTTGCCAAGACCAGCCCGGCCGGGCGGTCATTGGGCTCCCTCCTTTCTCCATGAGTCAAGTGAACAAGCCATCTTCCCTGAAGGTGTTACCAGAGGAGAAGGCCCAAGTAAAGTTGCTGATGGAGCTAGCTTATTCGCGATGGGGTGACCGGCATGGATCTCCTGGAGGTTTTTCTCCGACGGCGTATTCAGCCACTCCAATACCGAGGTCATCCGATGTGGATGTACTCTGCACGGATGATACCACTCGGGTCCATCCGGAGGAGGTCGATGACGCCATCACTGGAGAAGTGGATGACTGCCATCACAGAAACAAAGACAACCCTCGCGGAGCTAGGAGGATTCCACCACTCGACCGTAGTTACCAACCGGACAAGGTATAACCACTTATCTCCGATTGTGATTCTGCCGCATTCATTCAGTTTTGATGCCAATTCATCGATTGACTTTCGCCTTGTTTTGTTGTCTTCTAGGTCACCACCGAGATGTACTCGATGCCCAACGGGCGCAGGAAGCAACAAGAAGAAGAAGGAAGTGGAGGTGAAAGTCCGGAGGAATGGGAGTCCAACGGCGAGGAGGATGAGGAGGATGATAGCTCGATGACGAGGAGGAGGAGGAGGAAGAGGAGGAAGACGTCGATCCTCCTCGCTCGAGGGAAGGTCCAAGTTGACGCATGACCGGCCGGGCACGGTAAAAAGCTGTTGTGCCTTTGGGCGATCGGCAAGCGACCTAGGACAACTTCCTCTGGCCGATCGAGAAACCGCCCGAAGCAACCTCGAGCGACGTCGTCAAAGCCGGGCGAAGGCCCCGCCAAGATGCGAATGGTCATCCCCACCATCTCCGGGTAACCAACAGAACCTTGTATTTCCTTATTCAACATGAGTGAACTTTTGGTCGACTTGATGGTGATCAGCCGATTCTTGAAATCTCTGGTACCGCTACCTCCGAGACTTCAGCCAAGCACGAAGATCGGAAATGGAGGATGCTGCCACCTCCAACCTTGGTAAGATCTACGAGGTTTCGTTTTTAGTCGACCGGAGCTTTTAGTCGATTGGACTTCGGGTTTACTTCAATCTTTCTTGTAGTTCCGCCTCACGTCATTGATCTCCCGATGATGACGAGGAAGCGCCATTGAGGAAGAGGAAGAACAAGAAAGTGCTGCTGGCAAGGCTGCTCGATCATGGCGATTCTGAGACGCTGATTTCGAGGGAGGCAACCCCACTCGGACTTCTTGGCTTTCATTTGTACGGCGACAAGTGCCCGACCCACTTCGCCGATCGCTGATCCACCATCTCTCTTTGCTATACACCACGTCCCGGAAGACCAAGTGAGTGCTGCTAAGGAGGCCATACGCCAGTGTGGATCATGATGGAGCAAGTGAAAGCGGTCCGAGAGGCTAGTCAGCGGCCTATGATGCTAGTTCAGCTCTCCAGAGCAATGTCCAAGTAAGTCAATCGTTGCTTGCTTTGTTAGGATATGCTACCTGAAATTGCTTCCTTCTGGAGATTTCCATATCTGTACACCCACTGGGTGGGTGTGTCGATTGAACTTTTGTGGGGGCACGCTGAGTGCACCCACTGGGTGTAGTCCCCGAGACTATGGTCGACTGCGTGCAGTTGGCTATAGTCTTTATGCTGTGAACTTCTTCACTCGACCTGGACGGACCAAGTCGAATGGAACCGTAAACCGGTGGGGGCACGCTAAGTGCACCCACTGGGTGTAGTCCCCGAGACTATGGTCGACTGCGTGCAGTCGACTATAGTCTAAAGAACTGTTTTTTTACTGCGGCTGACCGCTGACAATTAGCCATGGTTTTAAAATCATAACCTTTTTGCCTCTTTTGGTCGACTGGTCGAACCAAATTGGTAAACCAGTGGGGGCACGCTGAGTGCACCCGCTGGGTGTAGTCCCCGAGACTACTGTCGAATGTTTTGATTCGACTGTAGTCTTAGAAATGCTACTATTTTTCCTTAATCACTCGGAAGTGATCTGTCTTTGATGTCTTTCGTTGGTTGACTCTTTGTAGAAATCTTGCGAGCTTGTGGCTCGCTATACTGAGTTAGAGAACAAGCAGATCCAGCTCAACCTCGACTTGAAGCTTGCTCAGCAGAAGGCAAAGGATGAAGCAAAAGGTATGGCTGGTGAGAATTTTTGACGACTGCCTTTGTTTTTCTGTTCATTCTCAACTCTGTTCTCATTGTTGCTTTGCAGATAAACTGGAAGAGACTTTGAAGAAGAAGGACCTTGACCTTGCAAAGGCACAGAAGGCGGCTTTGGAGAAAACAAAGCTCGCTGAAGAGAAGCTTGCCTCAGTCGACAAACTTGAAGATGAAAATGCCAAGCTGAAAGCCGCTCTTGACGCGGCTAACAAGGAAGTTAGTCGACTGAAGAACGACAAGATTGTTCTGTTCGACAAGGCCGCCAATGGCGGGGAAGCGAAAGCGACACGGAGATTTATCTTGGAGGGCTCGCCAAGAAGCTGTTTCATGCTTGAAGGTAATCTCTTTTATCCGATTGTCTTGCTCTCATCGGCTCATCACATGATCGTTATTTTGAGTCTGAGCTGTGTTTTCATAATTCTGCCAAAACTTTGAAGAAGAAACCAGTCGAGTGGAAACTAGCTTGGACCCCATCAACTCTCCTGTGAAGGACGAAGCTGCTATGAATGTGCTCCAACTGGAGTCTCGCGTTGCTAGCGTGGTGGATTATCTTGCTCGACTGAAAGTTGCAGTGTCGCGGATCGACTTGACTCTCTGGCCAGAACAAACTCTTCAGAATGATCTTGAATCCCTGATGACTCGACTGAATGAGATTCCAAGTCGGTTGCAAGAATGGAACAAGTCTTCTGCCAGGTGTGGTGCTGATGTTGCTCTATCTCTGGTTCGTGTCCACTGCAAAGAAGCGCAAGAGGACAGGCTGGTGTCTCTCAAGGTTGCCAATATCAGGAAGCACGACTTCAGATCTTTCATGGAGACTTTCATCGCTGCTGCTACCCGTATTGCCGACGGAATCGACCTCGACCAGTTTGTTGCACCTTCCAGTCCTCCGTCGGAGGAGTAAAAAACTTCTAAGTCCCACTTTAAATTTGCCTCGGAATGCCGAGTGGTTTTTGTAACTGATAAACTTTAACAGGCTTAACGCCTGAGCGCCTTTGGATCCGTAGGACGTTTATCCGAACTTGATTTTTCTTTTAACATGCTTTGTTTTCCTTCGAGAGAACTTTATTCCTCATTCGGAAGATATTCCGTTGAAATTCCAGTCGACTTGTGCTTCATCTAACCTGCAGATAGAGATGGAACACAGACTGCGACTGACCTTGTCGTCCTTACGGATTGGGATGAACCGCACGTTGTACTTGTGGCGAAGCTCCGAAGGAGGAGGTAGCAGTCGACCTGCACCTCGTCGTCCTTGCGGATTGGGATGGACCGCACGTTGTACTTGTGGCGAAGCTCCGAAGGAGGAGGTAGCAGTCGACCTGCACCTCGTCGTCCTTGCGGATTGGGATGGACCGCATGTTGTACTTGTGGCGAAGCTCCGAAGGAGGAGGTAGCAGTCGACCTGCACCTCGTCGTCCTTGTGGATTGGGATGAATTCCTTACTTAGGCGAGCACTGGGCTGCAGCTAAGCCTCCGAGTGGGAGGTTTGCTCTCCACTCGGTAGGATTTTTATTACTTAGGCGAACACTAGGCTGCAGCTAAGCCTCCGAGTGGGAGGTTTGCTCTCCACTCGGTAGGATTTTTATTACTTAGGCGAGCACTAGGCTGCAGCTAAGCCCCCGAGTGGGAGGTTTGCTCTCCACTCGGTAGGATTTCTATTACTTAGGCGAGCACTGGGCTGCAGCTAAGCCACAGAGTGGGAGGTTTGCTCTCCACTAGGTAGGATTTTTATTACTTAGGCGAGCACTGGGCTGCAGCTAAGCCCCCGAGTGGGAGGTTTGCTCTCCACTCGGTAGGATTTCTATTACTTAGGCGAGCACTTTGGGTTGCAGCTAAGCCCCAGTGGGAGGTTTGCTCTCCACTCGGTAGGATTTTTATTATTTTGGATGTTAAGGCGAATCCTTGGGCTGTTAAGCCCCGAGTGGGAGGCTGGCTCACCACTCGGTGGGATTTGCATACTTAGGCGAGTACTTGGCCTGCAGCTAAGCCTCCGAGTGGGAGGCTGGCTCGCCTCTCGGTTGGATTTTGAATACTTAGGCGAGTACTTGGACTGCAGCTAAGCCTCTGAGTGGGAGGCTGGCTCGCCACTCGGTAGGATTTTGAATACTTAGGCGAGTACTTGGACTGCAGCTAAGCCTCCGAGTGGGAGGCTGGCTCGCCACTCGGTGGATTTTGAATACTCAGGCGAGTACTTGGACTGCAGCTAAGCCTCCGAGTGGGAGGCTGGCTCGCCACTCGGTAGGATTTTGAATACTTAGGCGAAGCGGATTCGCAGCTAAGCCCCCGAGTGAGAGACTAGCTCGCACTCGGAAAGGATTTTTTTACAAACTTAGGCGAATCAGATTCGCAACTAAGCCACCCACTGGGGGAAATTTCAACAAAAAGCAATAACAATCACTGGGAAATTTATAACATTCTTGTCTTAGATAAAAAAACTTCAAAAGTACTTTTATTACATCTCAACCGAGTGAGTTTTAAGTGTAAAAGGGGCGGGCAGCTCCGCGTTCCAAGCTCAAGGCTCGTCGATCTGGCGATCAACGTTGTAGAGATGATATGCTCCGTTGTGGAGGACTCTTGTGACGACGAAGGGACCTTCCCAAGTGGGGGCGAGCTTGTGTGGTTTCTGTTGATCCACTCGGAGGACCAAATCTCCCTCTTGGAAGGCTCGACTCTTCACATTTCTGGCATGGAATCGACGCAAGTCTTGCTGATAGATAGTCGAGCGGATCAGGGCCATTTCTCTCCTCTTCCAAGAGGTCGATCGTGCATCTTGTCGGGCTTGTTCCGCTTCTTCTTGAGTATAGCTCGACTCGAGGCGCATTGTGAAGCGAGTCACTCGGCAGAATCGCTTCAGCTCCATAGACCAGGAAGAATGGAGTTCTCCCGATCGACCGATTAGGAGTGGTCCTCAATCCCCGAGGAGAACTGATGGAAGTTCGTCGACCCAAGCTCTGCTGCGTGCTTGAGATCACGCATCGGTAGTGGTTTCAGCCCTTTGAGAATGAGGCCGTTTGCTCGTTACCTTGTTCATTCGGCGAGGATGAGCCTTTGAAGCATAGTCGACTGCGTGCCTTGAGAGGCGCGAAGGCTTTGAACTTGTCATTATCGAAGTTTGACCCATTGTCGGTGATGATGCTATGCGGAACTCCATATCTGAATATCAACTCTCTGATGAAACTGATAGCAGTGCATGCATCGAGGTTCTTGATGGGCTTGGCTTCGATCCACTTGGTGAACTTGTCGACTGCTACTAGCAAATGAGTGAAGCCACTTCTGCCAGTTCTCAACGGTCCAATCATGTCCAATCCCCAAACAGCGAAGGGCCAGACGAGTGGAATGGTCTTCAAGGCTGAGGCGGGCTTGTGCGACATGTTGGAATAGAACTGACATCCTTCACACTTGTCAACTATTTCTTTTGCCATTTCATTTGCTTTCGGCCAGTAAAATCCCGCTCGGTATGCTTTAGCCACAATGGTCCGAGAGGACGCATGATGGCCACAGGTTCCCGAGTGGATATCCTCAAGAATTATCTGACCTTCTTCTGGCGTGATACACTTCTGGCCGACTCCAGTCACGCTTTCTCTGAACAACTGTCCCTTGATCACTGTAAAGGCCTTGGATCGTCGGATGATCTGTCGAGCCTCTTCTTCATTCTCTGGGAGCTCTTTCCTTAGGATATATGCGATGTACGTCCATCGATCGGGAGTGATGACCACCACTTCCATAATTAGGTCGACCACGGCTGGGATCTCAACTTCAGTCGGATCATTGGCACTCTTTTCTTTGCGGGGCTTCTTCCGTGAAAGGATCCTCCCTTGAAGGTGCATGAATGTGCTCCAAAAATACATTACTGGGAATGGCTTCCCTTTTGGATCCTATCTTCGCCAAATCATCTGCAGCTTGATTTTTCGGTAGGGGTATATGATGAAGCTCTAACCCCTTGAATTTCTTCTCCAGCTTTCTCACTGCATTACAATAACCTGTCATAGCTGGGCTTCTGACATCCCACTCCTTCATCACTTGATTAACAACCAGATCCGAGTCGCCGTAGACCATAAGGTGACGGAGCCCGAGTGAAATGGCCATGCGCAACCCATACAGGAGTGCTTCATATTCTGCTTCGTTGTTGGAAGAATCAAAGTGAATCTTGAGAACATACTTGAGCCTATCTCCTCGGGGGGAAACCAATACAACCCCTGCACCAGAACCGTTCAACATCTTGGAACCATCAAAAAACATAGTCCAGTGTTTCGAGTGAACTTGAGTCGGAAGCTGTTGTTCAGTCCACTCGGCGAGGAAATCTGCTATTCATTGGGACTTGATGGCTTTCTTTGCCTCGAATTTGATATCAAGGGGAAGGAGTTCAATCGCCCATTTTGCCACTCGACCAGTTGCATCTCTGTTATGAAGAATTTCCGACAAAGGGCGTCACCGACGACCGTAATGGAATGATCGGAGAAATAATGAGCAACCTTCTTCGTGGTCATATAGATCCCATAAACAAGCTTCGATAGTGAGGGTATCTTTGCTTTGATGGGGTCAGACTTGAAAGATAATAAACTGGGCGTTGAACTTTGAAGGCTTTTCCTTCTTCTTCCCGCCGACCGTAAGTACGGCATCGACGACTTGTCCAAAGGGCTGCAATGTAAAGCGACAAAGGCTATTTGCTGATTGGAGCAGCAAGCACCGGTTGGGTGGAGAGCGAGCTTTGAGCTCTGCAAACGCTGCATCAGCTTCTAGAGTCCACTCGAACTTGTCTCGACTTCTTCATCGATCGGTAAAGAGGCAATGCCTTTTCACCGAGGCGAGAGATGAATCGACTTAAAGCGGCCAAGCATCCAGTAAGTTTCTGGACATCGTGCACACGCACAGGGCACTTCATTCGGAGTATGGTGCCAAACTTTTCAGGGTTAGCATCGATTCCTCGCTCAGAAACGAGAAAACCGAGTAACTTTCCACCAGGAACTCCAAATGTACACTTTGATGGGTTAAGCTTGATATCATACCTCCACGAGATTGGCAAATGTTTCAGCAAGGTCGGTCAACAGGTCGGAACCCTTTCGTGACTTGACCACTATATCATCCATGTACGCTTCCACATTCCGGTGATTTGAGTGAGCAAACACTTGAATCATCCTCATGAATGTGGCTCGGCATTCTTGAGACCGAATGGCATGGTGACATAATGAAGCACCCGAATGGAGTGATGTATGCTGTTTTAATCTCATCGGGTCCATACTGACGGATCTGATGGTACCCGGAATAGGCGTCTAAAAAGACAACCTCTCACATCCCGCAGCTTGAGTCGACTATTTGGTCGATGCGAGGAAGAGGGAAATGATCTTTCGGGCATGCCCGATTGATATGCTTGAAATCGATGCACATGCGCAACGACTTGTCCTTCTTGGGAACCATGACGACATTGGCGAGCCACTCGGAGTGGTAGATCTCTCGGATGAACTCTGCTGCTAAGAGCCGAGCCACCTCCTCGCCAATGGCCTTTCTCTTCTGGACGGCGGACCGCCGAAGATACTCTTTAACCGGTTTGAATTTTGGGTCGACTCATAGGCGATGCTCAGCCAGCCCCCTGGGAACACCCGGCATGTCAGCAGGCTTCCATGCAAAGATGTCCCAGTTCTCACGGAGGAACTGGATGAGCGCTTCTTCCTATTTTGAGTCGAGTGTTGTTGAGATGTTGGTCGGAGAAGCATTGGGATCGGTCGGGTGAATGTGAACCTGTTTCGTCTCACGGTCGGTGAAATGTTGACTCCGTAGCGAACTTCTTAGCTCGCAACAAATCACTCGGATCTGCAGTTTTCGATACTCTTGTAGCTCTACCACGCCAACCGAGCATCGGCGATCTTAGAGCCTTTCTGGAAGCACTCTTCTGCTTTCTTCCGATTGCCCGTGACAGTGATCACGCCCTTGGGACCAGGCATCTTCAATTTAAGATACACGTAACATGGTCGGGCCATGAAACGTGCATAAGCTGGCCTTCCCAGAATAGCATGATAAGCGCTCTGGAAATCCACGACCTCAAAGGTCAACTTTTCTTTCCGGAAATGCTTCAAATCACCAAAAACTACATCAAGAGCAATTTGGCCGAGTGATTCAGCCTTCTTTCTAGGAATGACTCCGTGGAAGCTCATGTTACTGGTACTGAGTCTCGACATCGGAATGCCCATCCCTTTCAACGTCTCCGCGTACAATATGTTCAAGCCACTACCACCATCCATCAGGACTTTGGTCAGTCGAGTGCCCTCAACAACTGGGTCGACCACCAATGCTTGCCTCCCAGGGGTGGCAATGTGCGTCGGGTGATCAGACTGGTCGAATGTGATGGCGGTGCAGGACCATTTCAAATAATTGGGAGTCGCCGAGCAACCAAGTTCACTTCCGATTGATAACCTTCAATCGACTTTTTGCTTTCGACGTCATCAAAAATCATCACGGTGGAATTGACACAGGGATATCCACCATCACATCATCTCTGTCCTCAACTTTGTCTCTCCTTATCCTTATCCTTGAGCTGTTTCCCTTGAACCGCTGAATCAAGAGCCGACAACATCGAGTGGTATGTTTCGGGTAAATGAGTTTACCCTCTTCATCTTTCTTTGTATGAATATGACATGACAAATCCAACACGTCGTTTCCATCCTGGTCTTTCACCTTCTTGGGGTTCCAAGGACCTTTGGGTTTCCCCTTGAACTTTCCTGGGGTCACGGCCAAGGCCTCTCCGGGAAGCGGCTGGCTCGGCTTTGCGCTTCGCTTCCATTGGAATTTCCTCCACCGGCCTCATTGGCGGCCGATTTATATTTACCACTCGGAGCCGATCCTCTTCTTCACCATTTGCATACTTGGTGGCAATCTCCATCATCCGACTCGGGGTCATATCTCGGTTCGACCAAATTTCAAACTCAACTCTCTGTTCTTGACACCTTCTTTGAAGGCACAAACTGCTGGTGGTCGATACATTCTCAAGCTGTGTGGTGCAAAGTGATCCACCTCTGGATATAATCTCTCAAAGTTTCACTCGACTTTTGCACACACGATCGCAACTCCGTCGATCCTGGGTCGTTTGCAAGTTCCTTCAAATGTCCTGACAAACACTCGGGCAAGATCTTCCCAAGTGTAAATACTGCTGGGCGCTAACTGATTCAGCCACGCCCTGGCTGAACCCTCCAACATAAGAGGCAAATGCTTCATGGCTACTTCATCGTTGTCACCGCCGATCTGAACAGCCACTCGGTAATCTTCAAGCCAAGTGTCAGGCTTGGATTCACCAGTGAACTTACTGACTCCAGTCGCCAACCTGAAGTTGGGAGGAATCACTGCGGCTCTGATGGCTCTGCTGAAACACTCCTAGTCCCGAGACATGAACTCCGCTGCTGGAAGGAACATCTCTATCATGGCCGTCTCGGTGAGCTCTGTTCCTGTCGACCAAACCTTGAACGATAATAGATCTCGCATCAAAGCCTGGTTCCCTAGGGTCGATCGAACTCTTCGCCAAAGACCTTTGTCTTTGGCGTCGTAAATCTCTTTGCCGAGGAGCGTCTGACCCACCCCTTGGGGTAGGAGTGGGTACTCGGCGTCGATCGTTGCGATCGAATCGGTGCTCATACTGCTTTCATGACCCTTGTATTGATCATCACGCCGCCCCCACGTTCCTCACGCCTCGGGGCGATCTCGGACTATGGGCCGATCGACTGAATTTCGCGGCGACGGATCGGCTGTGAACCCTGTTCCGCGATCGATACAACTGAGTTTTGATCTCACGCCGGAGCAGATCCTCGATTTGTTGCAAACCTCTACCTGCCTCCGTGGTAAGGTTGAATTGACTCTCTGCTATACTGAGCGGCATTGCTAAATTCTGAATCGGAGTTCGATATACCTGAGTTGGCGGTTGAAAGAGCCGACGCCGATCGGATTCTGGAACCCTTGGTTGCGC
This sequence comes from Aegilops bicornis, assembly GCA_021605145.1. Taxonomy (NCBI): domain Eukaryota; kingdom Viridiplantae; phylum Streptophyta; class Magnoliopsida; order Poales; family Poaceae; genus Aegilops; species Aegilops bicornis. The sequence goes on from CM038674.1 coordinate 103,696,341, forward strand.
GTCGCTCGTCGAGTACTCGCTGAAGATTCTCGGTCGAGTGCGCTCAGCCAGGTTGGCCAAGCGCGCATCCTCCAAGGCACGAGCCTCGGAGGTTTCTCCAACAATAGGAGTGTGAAGTGCATCCATGTTCCGACGGCGAAGCTCCTCCCTCTGGAGCAAAGTGAGGGGCTCGGGCAGGTACTCTTCGTGGGCTTGCTCCGGATCGCCTCCACCGTCACCTCCGTTGGTGCGGGTGAATCCGGGGGGATTGCGTGGTCCATCGACCATCGTAACCTCTGCCGCCCGGGTCATCGCTATCGCATTCGGACGCAATCTCTGCGAGCCGGTCGGCAGTCGAACAGGCCGTAGAGAGATTCGTCGGGCTCGATCGCCGCGACTTGGGGGTTGGCCGACTGGCGGGCCACTGCATGCGTCACCCACCGTTGAAGCCTCGACCGACCGGAACGCTTGCGCCGGTGGGAGACTGGGAGTGAAGACAGGAGCCGACCCATACTTGGGTCGGCGGTTGCCGTCAGGAGGAGGACGCCGCGGACACGGTAGCGAAAGTCGTCGCCCCGCAGACGGGGAGCACGTCCACGTCAGTGGAGCCTCCTGAAGCCAAAGCGTCGGCGTGACGAGCGTGGCGCACCGAGACGGATCTCGTGGCCGTCAACCAGAACTCCACCTGAAAGCATGATGTAGGAGGTCGAAAGAATCCCAACTTCTCCAACAACTCGCTAGAACACCTGCCCCACGGTGGGCGCCAACTGTCGTGGTTCTAAGTCTGACAGTAAAATAGGGGGTAGGTATGGAGAGGCCAGATCCTAGCTATGGAGTAGTTGTATACACAAGGGATTTACGAGTTCAGGCCCTTCTCGGAGGAAGTAATAGCCCTATGTCTCGGAGCCCGGAGGCGGTCGACTGGATTATATGCGTATGTGTTACAGGGTGCGAACCCTTCTACATGGAGGGGTGGCTTATATAGAGTGCGCCAGACCCCAGCCAGCCCATGTAGTAGAGGGTTTAAAGTGCGTTAAAGCTAGGCGTTCTAGTAGCATGCTTACATAAAAGTGCCATTAAGATCATAAAGACTATTTAACTACGGACCGTTTGGGCACCGAGTGGCTCTTGGACTCACGGTGGTCGAGTGGGTCTTCATGGTCGAGTGTCTTTGAATCTGTCGAGTGGAAACCTACCAGGTCGACTGGAAGGCTGCTTCTCTTGCGAGTGTCCTTGTGGAGGGTACCTTTGGGCAGGTCTATGAGCCTACCCCATGTACATGACTTCATCAGCGCCCTGCCGGCAGCTCTTTTTCGTTTTGTCAATATCCAACAGCTTAGCGTAGTAATCGTTCCAGAACTCCTTAATAATACGTGCATTTTGCAAAGAGTTTGAAGCAAGGATCTAATCATAACCATCCCATCAAATAAGTGGAGGATTCATTAAATTGTGAAACGTTGCCCTGCCATAATGTGATATGTTTCCAATGCCAATAAAAAGTAACCCACCCGATGGTATTTAACATCCAGAAAACTGCCAAATAAAATGCATCCCAAGCAGAAATATCACAAGTACCGCCATACAGGCCGTCACAAGGAAAACTATATCCAAAATCCTTTTATCCGGCATTAATTTGGAACCGCGTGCATCTAAAGCGCCCTTTACTAAAATCAATGTAGTTGTATGCAAACCTAGAGCTATAGCTTGATGATCCAAGAAATCCAGAGGTCGTATTGTTAAGAAAAGCGTATTAATATTGTGATTAACAGCATTCAACCATCCGGTAATCCTTAGGCTTCGACCCGCATTGAAAGCGGGGCCATTCGTTGAAGATAAGAGTATATCGAACCCATATGTCGTCTTGCCATGAGCAGATTGTATCCATTGGGCAAATATAGGTTCGATCAAGATTTGCTTTTATGGAGTACCAAAAGCAAGCATGACGTCGTTATGAACATAAAGGCCCAAGGTATGGAATCCTAGAAAGAGGCTAGCCCAACTTAAATGAGATATGATAGCTTCTTTATGGTCTAACATTCTTGCCAATACATTATCCTCATTCTGTTCCGGATTGTAATCCCTAATGACACACCACATGTGGATTGGCGGATTTCTAATAGTCGGTGCTGCTGCACATGCAACAATTTTTATGGTAAGAGACTATGATCCAACTACTCGATACAATGATCTATTAGATCGCGTCCTTAGACACCGCGATGCAATCATATCCCACCTTAACTGGGTATGTATATTTCTAGGTTTTCACAGTTTTGGCTTGTTCATTCAGAATGATACCATGAGTGCATTAGGCCGTCCACTATTTATGATTTCGGATACTGCCTTACAATTACAACCTATCTTTTCTCAATGGGTACAAAATATCCATGCTCTTGCGCTGGCGTAACAGCTCCTGGTGCAACCACAAGTACTAGCTTATCGTGGGGAGGCGGCGTTTTAGTAGGAGTAGGTGGGAAAGTGGATTTGTTACCTATTCCATTTGGATCCGCTGTTTTTTTAGTCCATCACATTCATGCATTTACCATACATGTGACTGTATTAATACTTTTGAAAGGTGTTTTATTTTCTCGGAGTTCCCGTTTGATACCCGATAAAGCAAATCTAGGTTTTCGCTTTCCTTGCGATGGGCCTGGCCGAGGGGGAACATGTCAAGTATCCGCCTGGGATCATGTTTTCTTAGGTTTATTCTGGATGTACAATGCAATTTCGGTAGTCATTTTCCATATTAGTTGGAAAATGCTGTCGGATGTTTGGGGTACTATAAGTGATCATCTTATAAATATAAGCATAAACGAATTCCTAGCCGAGCCAGTGCCTTTTTCTTATAGTATACAAAATCGGATTCTGGATATGAAGCAGGAATCGCTAGTAATCGCCGGTCAGCCATACGGCGGTGAATCCGTTCCCGGGCCTTGTACACACCGTCCGTCACACTATAGGAGCTGGCCATGTTTGAAGTCATTACCCTTAACCGTAAGGAGGGGGATGCCTAAGGCTAGGCTTGCGACTGGAGTGAAGTCGTAACAAGGTAGCCGAAGTGGCTCTATTTCATTCTATTTCACTTCCTAGCACTTCCTATCATTTAATATGCATCCCTTTGGTCTTATTGACAAAAGAGATGTCATTTATAGTCTATCTCTTTCTATATATGGAAAGTCAAGAAATTCTCACCGAAACATCGAGAAATTGTGCATATAGAAAACTCTAAAGAAAGAAAAAAAGGAGACTTTCTTTCTCCTCAACCTATCTCCATTGGATGGACTTACGAAAGAATAATATCTCGGAAGCCGGCTCAAAATATTTGATCTTAGGTGCATTTCCCTCTT